>RCAB01000580.1:12331-36167 GCA_003640385.1 Setaria digitata | reverse complement strand
AGAGAGAGAGAGAGAGAGAGATATGAAATTGAAATGACATAACAAATCATTTCACCTCTACATCATTCATCCGTAACAATTTTTATTCATTTAAAATATATAATACAGTTACTTCAGTTTTTAGAATTATTTAGTTATTTGATTATTTCAGTTATTATAATTTCTTACAATTAAGATTTTAAACCTTTTTCCTTCCTCCCTCTCTTTCTCTTTTGGTGAAATATTTTGCTCATTAATTTTGAGTTCAATCAAAATTGACCCCTCTATGATCAATTAGTTCAATTTACTGGGATAAAATTTTGTTGATGATAATGAAACATTTTAATTTTTTTCATTTCCAATTTGGATTTGGCTTCATTTGATCAAAAACATTCCAGTTATTAATTTCCTCATTTATCCATCCTGATTGATGAAAGAACTCTTTTTTTTCTTAATGTAATAGTTCAATTTTTCATTTTCAACACTACTTCATTTGATTAAAAAAAAAAAACATTTCAATTATTGATTTCCCGGTTAGCCTATTCACATTTTGGTTTTATCAAAAAAAAAAAAAAAAAGAAACATTTTACCCCTTGAAACCTCAAAATCTAAAATGAATAATTAATTATCACCTAATTATTAATCACTGAAATCCTAGACTTTCTTGTCTACTTCCCATTTAACCACTTGCCAAATAATTCCTCTTCCCTAGTTTCATTTCTCACAATTGCACTTCTATGTTCTTCCTCCTTTTCCTCTCGCAATTTGACCCACAACCACTTTGCCTGTGTGGATTTTACAGCATAGTTGCTGTAACGTGTTACATGATTGTTTACGTGTTAATTAACGTGTTTTGCGTGTCTCTGATGAACTGAAAAGTTCTATGTAGCTTTGTAAATTTGTTACATTTCAGATCCCGTCTTACGTGTTAATTTACTGAATGAAACATTTTCCATTTTTTTTTCTTTCCATTACATCTTCTATTGGAATTTGTTACCATGCCTTTTCCTCATTGTTACGTGAACTGAATATTTCAGTTTTTGACGCAATTGTAATATGTAATGAATGAAACATGAAAACGTGAAATTTTTGTTTTCTGAAGGAATTTTCGAAGGATCTAAAATTTCTGAAGGGAACATGAATTTCATTCAAACAACAACAAAAAAAAAAAAAAACAAAGTTGTTTTGTGAAGAAGTCATATTTCACATGAAGATATGAAAGCATAGGATTTTATGCCTCATATAAAATATATATGTAAAAATTATTCCCAAATTTTATTTGTTCATCAAAAATTATGCAGCGTAACGTTAACATATTATGCAAGCGCCACTTTAACATATTACGTAAACATACACTCATCACAACACTTACGATTTGGATTAATTATTTGATTTCCTTGCAAAATTAGCAGTTATCTGATAAAGGTTAATGGTTAATCTCATAACAAACTTTTCGATTACTTAGCAACTTTTTCCCTTTTTTTTTTGCTTAAAATTAATCGTTATTTGGTTATACATGTACAGTTGGTAAATTTGTACATTACCTGACTTATCTATCTTTCCATTTCATTTCGAATTTCAATACCTGTAAGTGAATGTGAAAAAAACAATCTTTTTTTTTTTTTGTTCTCGGAAGTTTTAATATTTTTTCCCTAACTTGTTTCTTCTTTTTTTTTTTCTTATTATTTCAAGTTAAATGTAATGATTTGAAATTTTACAATTAGGCATTTTCAACAATTACCCTGGAAAGAAAAAATACATAACTTTAAAATATTGCGTAGTTTGCGTGATTTCAACATACTACTCAACTTTGAAGACTTTTTATTGACTCTACTTTTCAAGACATAAAAAAGATAAAAAAAGAAAGAGCTAGAGGAAAAGGTAAAAAAGGAGGAGAGTTTATTAAATAGTAAATGCTTCGTTAAAAAATTATTTTTCTTTCGAAAGAAAAAAAAAAAAAATAACGAGAGAAATAAAAGGAGAAAAGAGATCAGAAGAATAGAAATCTATCAAAATTTCAAAGCTTTCCCCTTTTTGGAAAATATATTTGTTATCGAGGAAGGGAAAAATAGATGGATTAAATAATAATTGTTATATATTAATTTTACATAGCAAATTTTTCAATCTTTTCAATAATTTATTGTTATTTTTTTACTATGCAATTATCTAGAATTATCACTGTCATATGGAAAATTTTTATTCCTTTTATTTTGTAACTGGCCAAAGTTATGAAATAGCTAAACTCATTACGTTTAGATTAATTCATCTACTTAGTCGTCAATTCCAATATTTTCTATATTATTTTCTCTTAAATATGCTTCAGCTTAGTTCCGATGATGATTGATTTTTCGGAATTACATAAAATATGATGACATGAGGTAAATTTTTTTCTAGTAAATATATATATATATATATTCTATATTCAGGATGTAATTTATAGATATTACATGTTTATTACTTTGTAAAAGTTGTTTTCTTCTTCCATGCATTCTTTATTAATCAGCAAAGTTCCAGTGCTCGTATTCGACAACCGTCTCCTTTCACCTTTTCCTTTCAATAGTGGAATTGCTCATAAAATGTATGCAGAAATTTATTACCTATATTTTTACGATATACACATATCACTTATCATTTTATAACTTACAATACGTGGTATAGTGATATCAAAGGATTCTGGCTTACAGGATTATTAATCTTAATTAATTAAACACCATTTCTGCCAAAAGCGCTATATATATATATATAATTTTAGTTTAATTGTAGAATTTATTCGAGAATGATACAGTGCGAGGAATTTTCCGTTTCTTAATCTGAGGAATTTAACCGATAAGTTTCTTTCTTTTTTTTTTTTTTTTTGTAATTTATCTTAATATCAGTTATGGCTAGCAGAGAATAAAAAAAGGCCAGCTACATATGAGCTTAATATATTTTTAAAAGTTTGCTAATTTACAATGCAGCTTATATTGTTAACCTTAAAGTGTTCATTTCTTTTTGGTTTTTTTTTCGAAGTTTCATGATTTAATGTTTTCCTCTCTTCCCTGGGGAAAGGAAAGGAAGATGGAAGATTGAAAGTTAACGAATCTTTTTAGAAAGTTGGTAGTAGAGACAAATAGATTGTAGCATATGGATTACATAATACTTGTATCCTTGTAATTATCCGGAATTTAATTTAATGGATTTAAATTAAACAGTTTTTGAATGTGCTACAATAAAACTAATCAAATTAATTGTTGCCATTTGTGGAAAGTCATGTCATATATTAATTTTCCGTTCATGAAATGGGATTAAATAAAGTAATTAAATTGTTTGCCAGTTATTAATGTGATTATTTCGAAAAAATAAAAAATTATTGAATGATTAATTGGATGCTAATATTCTACATGATTTGGGGTATGTTTTAAACAAGCAAAAAGTGGCGAAATTACTATTTTACTTTCTCTTTTTATTTTATTTTCCCTTCCTGTGAATGCTATTCGACGATGGGAAGTAAAAAAAAAAAAAGTTGTTAGTTTTATTCTGATGTTAAAAATAAATTAAAAAGGTCATTGTTAATGTTTAATTTTTATTTGGACAAAATGCAATTTAAATTTTAGACTATTTTCATTTCTTTTTTTTTTTTTTCACTTCATATCTTTTTTGAATATTCGCACAAGTGTAGTGAACCATGTGACCCGTTTCTTCCAACATATTTTCATTTAACGTATTATTTGAATATTAGAAAATTTCCCGTTTCCTATTATCGTTTTGAGCATTTTAAAATTTTATCATAAATCTTTCCTCTTTCTTATTTCTTATCATCTATTCTATTATATTATAAATGCTTTAACCATATCACTAATTTACTAATGCGTTCACTAATTAATTTCTCATTTCTTCCTTATTTTTTGTAAACATCCTTTATTTGTTCTTATGTCCTTATTTTTAGATATATGTAATGATATTATGTATAAATTGTTGGATACCCGTAATTTTATTGATAATTATAGGTTAATTTAATCTTCATTGTCTGAACGGAATAATTTTCAAATGAATTTGGTTATTTGCATCCATAAAATTCGCTTTGTAAATGATGCATGAATTCCTCCTAAATTCAACTTCCATCGGTTAGGATTTTTGGACAATTTTTGTTTTAGGATAGTTGTAAACAACTAGGTCATTAGGCTTGATTAGGTGCGATATTCAAAATCACATCTGTCACATTTATTATTTCTTTTCTTCTAATTTTTTTTTTTTTTTTTTTTTTTTTTCAACTATCAGGGAATCTTCCGCTGTTCATCGTGTTATCACTTTACTGCTTCTTATTGGTTGATTTTGTCCTCTAAATTACTTGATAATATTACAGGTATCAAACGGACGGTTTCTTTGGAACCGTCGAATTATCAGACTTAACATAATGGTTGACACTGTTGATATATCAAGTCTTCCGTCGGATGTACGTGAACGGATTGCTCAACTTGATTTAGAATTATCAGAAGGTATGATATGTTTTGCAGGCAAATGTTAGAAAGTATAATATGACCAGATAACATTTTCATTAATAACTTTTTTTTCTCAAATATCCTGCTTTTTTTTTTTTAAATCAATAGGATTATTCACTCATGTTTGGTCTAGGAGGGTTTTTTTCTTTTTTATGATGATAGCTGATTGACAACTGTCACCTATAATGTTCCATCCTTTTATGCATGATTCACCTAAAGTATGAGTTATGTTGTGAGCAGTTAAACCAGTTTCTCTATTAAACGATTTGGCTTGATTAATATAAATATAATATTTATTTATTTTTTTTTAGGTGATATCACGCAGAAAGGATATGATAAAAAAAGGCAGTTGTTGTTGGGACCTTATTTACGGACACAAAGAGAAGGTTTTTTTTTGTCTTCCATTTTTGACAAATTTTTATAGATTTTGAAATAAGTAATGCATGAGGTGGAGAAGAAAGGAGTGAAATTTCGAAAGATGGCAGAAGGCTTTTTTTAGGGTTTAGATGATGCTAAGTATTTGTTACCTGTTAAACATTTTGAATGTATGTATGTTTATAGTATGATTACATGTTCTCCTGTAATTACTGCACTCTTCATCATTGATCTTCCATACGCTTTGAATTTTTTCTTTTTTTTTTTTCTGTAGCTGCTAAAGCCGCTTCGAGTCCAAGTACAAGAGCGCAAAGGAAACATCAACGGCGCCTTACACGTGATGAATCACGTTTTCATTCAGGTATTTGTTAGATTCAAGTATACGCAGTAAATTGAAATTTTATGTAATATTTACTGCAATGAGTTTGTAAATCTTACCACAGTCACTGATGAAGTTTCAGTCTCTGATGAGTGAGATTAAATTAGAAAATTCTTAGGTCGAAACCTTTTGATTTAATACCAGGAAGACCTAAATGAATTGCTTCAGGATAATTTGTTTGAAGCCATACATAAAACATCGCTATTCATAACAGTTATGGAATTTAGGCTTAAGTTATTGTTGTCAGTTTTGTTTTGTCAGTATAAATTTTATTTCACGGATGCACAATTAGTCATCCTAGACTCTTAATTGTGCCATTACTCATTACTGAAGCATGCTGAAAAACAGTTCATCCAATGTCCTGAAACGACCATTTTAATTTTTATCAAATTGTATGTTTGCATAATCTCTTTTTTTTTTTTTTTTTTTTTTTTTTTTACAAATAATTGACAAATTTTAGAAATACGTGCTGAAGCAGTACAACAAGCATTAGCTGAATATTCAGAAGGTTTGTTTTACTGTAATGGTGTTAAAAGAAGAAAAAAAAAAAAAAAAAATGAAAAATCAGTATATAATGCACATTGTTATAGTGGATCGAAATAAGGAGGTGAAGGAGGATCGTGAAAGAAGCTAATGACTTTTGCTTTATTTTGTTGCTCTTTTATTTGCTCCTAATAGTATTAATAGTGAAGTAGATGAAACATCTGGTCAAAGCTGAAGGAGAAAAATGGGAAGAAGAAAAAAGTAGTGAAATGTAAATAATGATTTTGTTTCAAAACTTCATCGTGTTATTTTGAAAGGATTACTTTGTCTTTTTTTTTAAAATGAATTTATTGTGGACGACTTTTTCTCTTTTTTTTTTTTTTTTTTGTAGGAAAAAAAGAAAAGCCAAACATTTTACCACCCGTAAAACGACGTGGAACTGAGACAAAGCGAGAAAGGCATCGAGCGTCTGGTAGTTTTAGAATTATGTTTTAATAAATTTGTTTATGTAAACTAGGTGGCTGAGGTTCAATTGATTTCGTTCTTTATTTAAACATATTTAAACTATATACGCGATACAACGATATTTTTTTCAATGAGAGATCCTTCCGAAAGGTTTAATTTTATCGAGTAAAAAATTTCAACTGTCAAATTGAAATTTGCTTTACTTTAATAAAATCCTCATACAGATAGCAGTTCTGAAGATGATAGTATGTTTGGCAGTACTGATCGCAGTAAGGATACGTCATCAACGGTATCACTGAATGAATTGCAGAGGAAGAGTTTAACCAATGGCTCTCAGAAATCAGGTGATCTTTTCATCTGTAGCGCATAGTTTTCTATTAATTACGAATAAGTAGAGAAGTAATTAAGTTTTTAATCACTATTATTGTTTGCTTTACAGTCAGCAGTAATTGGATGTAAAATATGAATAGCAATAAAGCTTTGAAGAAAGCTTCGCCATCTATTTTATAAAGAAAAAATAGATTTTTGGATTCCAAATTTTAGATGCTCCATCTCGTGCTCCTCCACCTCCGGATGTTACCACAACTACAGTGGCAAATGGAGCTTCGATACGGAAAGTATTTAGAGATCGCAGGAAACAAGTAATATTTTCACATTGAGTAGTTTTTTTAAGTATTTGTATGAGTCTTTTGTTTTTTTCAGTTTATTATTCAAAGAATCTTGTGAACTTTCTGAAATCATAGTTTTAATTAACATTTCTCTCTTAATAGGAGATGTTTATTTTTCAGTGCCTCTTTTATGCATGAAATTGTATATAATTCGCTATAAAAGGTTCTGGCTCCTTTGTACTTGTTTTCTTCCTCTTCCAAACTTTGGTAGCATTCTCTTTAATAATTATAATAATGTCTTCTAAGCACACTACAACCTCTCAGTTTGGACATTTATTTTTAAGTATAAATGTGATTCAGGTGCTTTAACATTTTCAGAGAACTGATGATGACTGGCAAGACAGGGAAGTTATACAAGAAAATGAGCGGGTTGCGATAAAGACAGTAGTGGATAAGGAAGATTCCATACTGAAGAATGATGTCATTTACGCAAATGATGTAGCAGAAAGTGATGTGGCTGTAACGAATGTCACCAGTCAAGATTATCAGAATGCAGTTGTGCGTAAGTTATTTTGACGTCTTTTCTGTTCAGACGGTTAACATCAGTAGTTTTTTACCAAAGTTTAGTCATCATTTTTTCTTTTTCTAGTAAAAAAAATGTCTTGGAACTAAAGGATTGAAGAATTACTTCAAAAATCTTTAAAATTTCGCGCCTCAAATTAACCGTTATTCTATGCCTTTTTAAATTGAACGACAATGTGGAACGTTTTCAGAGATTTCTCAGTAGTTTTAGTAAGTGTCACTAGTTTTATCATCAGCAAGAACTCGTGCTTTTTATCTAATGAAAACTTAATTTTAGTTTCCTCATTGTCAGCGTTGAAGCCGGTCAAGGTATCGTTGAAAATTCAACAATTGGTACATTCATTACAGGTTATAGTAGTTTGTCCTTTTTGATTTTTTTTCTTGTCTAATTCTTTTTTCTTTTTCTTTTTTGTTTTATCTAGTAACCATCAAAATTCTTAAAATGTATGAATTTTGACAATTTCAATCAAAGAAGATAAAGTGGAAGTAAAAAAACCGAAAGACAATCATCTGCATAAATTTCATTTGTTAATTTCTGTTCCACCAAGTTACTTTTCTATATTATTTTTGTTTTATTTATTCTTTTTTCTCACACTGTTCAATTATGATCTTCAATAATGGATTAAATTTGAGCAAAGTGCTAAATTATTTTGATTTTCGTCACCTGTGTCTTATTGCGTTCAGGGAGACTTAATTCCTTCCAAACTTTTTAAATGTCATTTTATATTTCATTGTGATTATAGGGAACCCATTTAAGCAATTAATTTTTTTACCATTCGATGTGGGCAGCAAAATATCGGTAAAAAATTGGTAAAAAATTTTCATAATTGTAGTAAGATGATATTAAAACTCAACGAATGAAGCTCACATTACTTAAATGAAATTGGTATAAATTAATTTTAAGATTAAAAAACTTAGACTAGAATTATTCAGATTTAAATCTGCACTCATTTTCTCTTCATATTTTCGATACATTTTGCTGGACGGATCTTTTAAGAGAGATTTCTTCTGCTCAAATTTCATTTTTTTTTTTTTTTTTTTATTGACGTGACGAAAGAGAAATAAAAATTAATAAAATTTATCCGTTAAAAAATTCTTCTAATGAACCAGGATGAGCTTTACTGTTTACAAGGTAGAGGAAATTTAGGAAATGCATGTTTCCAGCACTTTTTTTAAATCAGTGTTACACAGTGATAAACTGCTGTTATCTACAGTAATTTATCACTGGGAAGCTTTTTTCACGTTTACATTATCGACTAGGTTATTGACGTAATGCGTAGTTGCAGTTTTGACGTTATTTATGTTACAGTGAATTCTGTTTACAGTAGAAAATTTAAATTTATTGATTAATGATGTCTGTTAATATAAATTCCAAGTTCTCTCTCGTTGTAGGACCTGCTGGATTTCAATATTTTTGTTTTGCTTATGATTTTGTTTGATTCTTTTTTTTTTTTTTTTATCAGTCATTTTCAGTCATCTGCTGCAGCAATTTTGCCAGAATTTCTTATGCATAGTTTGTTTGTCCCAAATTTTATTATTGATCATATTAGCATCACTCCATTGTTGAAATTATTTTCAGTTAAAAAAAAAAAAAAAAAAATCCTTTTTTGGATATATAAAAATTTTATTCAGTATTTTTTTTAATGTTTCATAGGTCGTCATAGTTAGCACCTGTAAAATGATCTCAATAGTTGTTAAGATCTGAATATCTGATCGATATGCGTTTTTGCTAAAGAATAAAGTATAATAAGTAATGGTTATGATTCTTTCTTTTTTTTTTTCCACGTAAATAAGAAAAGTTATCAGGAATTAGCTGCGAAATTTAACGAAAAAAAAAAATCCCAAAACTTTGGCAGTTCATTCATCACTAAATGTTTTGAAAGCAGATGATAATAATAATACTGCTTACTGTGATTTCATTTTTCAATTTAATTTGATGTATCTCGAAGCATTCTTTTGCTTCTCTTATGCATCTAAAGTCACTTTTTGATTGGAAGAAATTAAAAGTGAGGAGATATTTTTGATCATATCTTCGCTATATAAAATATCAGCAAAGTGTTATAATCTGGTATAAGAGATCGGAAGCATGATTTTTTTTCTTTTTTAAATTCTTTTTAAATTTTTAAGTTTTACTTTCTGTATGTAATTCTACTCTTATTAGTTATTTTTTCATAAATTTCAAAAGAAAGGGGAATTTCCTTCCTACCATTTTTTCACTATTTAAAAAAAAAAAACTAAAAATATAAACTAAAAAAGACGAATGTCATTTTAAATCGTTATTATCATCATAGGAGAATATATTTACTAGTAGTTACTTATCAGTGTGATAGATACATTATCATCCATTTTTCTTGATATATGAATTTTCAAAAAAAGTCGGAAGTTAGTTATGAGTACGAAGGAAGTACGATGAATGAATGGAATAGCAGTTGTTATCGATATGGTTTAGCCAGAAATATTTAGTGCCAAGATTAGAACAATTACAATTTACACACTTCATTTCCTTTTTTTTTGGTCTTTGCTTCTTTTTCCATTCGTTTTTCTTTTTAATGCTATGATGCTACTTTTTTGCTGCAAATAATATTAAATGAGAAAAATTGAACAATTATGCTGAGGAATTTTTATAGGGGGATTTTAATTATATTTCGTTATAATGATATATGCAAATATATATATATGTATATGTGAAACAAGACAAAATATTTAATTACACTCAAATATATCTATTAATTTGGGCTAATAAACAACTTTTAAGTTTTTTTTTCTTTTTTTTTTTTTTAAATTTAAGTTCTTTTTTTCGTTTCTTTTAGTAAGAAAAATTTTAGTTTCTCTGGCAGTAAAATTTGATCACAAGACAATTTAGATATTTTAAATTTCATTCATCTCTGATTTTTCATCTCCTGTTTGTCATAAGATGTTGAGGAAAAAAACTAAAATCAATTTTATTTGCTAAATTTTTATGCTCAACAACTGCTTTCAACAAGAGACAGATACAAGGAGAAATAATTAAAGAAATGGAAATAGTAATAAATTAAAAAGAAAAAAAGAACCAATCTTATAGAAGTTTTTAGCTGCTTTCCAAAATTAACTTAATAATTTCAATAATTTCATAAAAAATGAATTCAGTTATCATATTCTCCATTATACCTTCTTCCTGGTACCAATCCGTCACAATCTCATTAGTCACTTCTTTTTTCTTTTTTTTTTTTTTCGTTGTTTCCTTCCAATCATTTGTTACACCATAAATTTGTCTTAATGCATTTGGAAGAGCTAAAATCTTTTCATTGTTTTCAAATTGCCTGAAAACTATCGATCCTAAAATCAGACGATGACATGAAAATTTTTCTGCGTATTTTTAATCTATCATTTGTGATAAATTCAACTGTTACTGTCTTTACTGTTAACTCTTCATCAGTTCAAAAATATTCTCTGGTACGATTTTTTTTTCCATTTCATTTCTTCGGCAAATAATCATGTCTTTATTATGGATGAAAGCTTTTCATCATCAGCATTCAATTTCGTTTAATTCGGAAACTCCTCCACATTCGTTACATTTCACCTCTCATATGCCATTAACACAAAATTTTCTGACATCATCCAAATTTCTAAATGAAGAATCGAAGAAATCACATGAAACAAATGTTCGAACTACGGCTAGACGTTCAAAATGGGAATTACATGGTGTTAGCGATAAATTGGGACGATTCAATACAAGCAACAATATTTGGAGGCGAAAGATATTATCATTATCAAATGAAAATGCAACAATCAAAAGAAGTACAAATTTTGCACCACTGCTACGAAATTGCATTGTAATAGCAATGCTACCGATGAAATTTCCAATTTTTTCCAATACAAATATGATGGTTGATAATTGTGATAACATGCCAACTAATCATAATATCGATGAAACAATAACTTATTTGGATGATGATGGTGGTGGTAAGGTTGATGCAGCTACCGAAACAAAACCTGGATTATTTATCATTCAGAATTCGAACGATTCATCGCTCATGAAATCGTATCATCATTCATCGTTGATGCATAATAACAGTGCTACTACTACTACTACTACGTGTTGTTTACGCAACAATGGTACTACAACTGAATTAGCATCTACAGAATCTTTAAATGAAACATTTGAAGCTGTACTGGAATCATTGCGACGTTCGCTGAAAAAGCAACGCCCTCGTAATACAGTCTTTGGACGAACCATTTTAACAGAGGGTGTTTCGGTAGCTATTAGAAAATTTAATCCATCACGTTCTTATAAGAAGTTATCGTTGAAGCGTTTCAAAGATGAGCGTAATTTTGTGGAACAGAAATTAAATACTTTTGTACGAATTTCGGATTTGGGTTTGGGTCGAAAATCTATCAAAATATCTGATCTGAAATGTTGCAAATATTTCTATGAATCGCATATATTACATGAATGCCGGTTAATGAGTTTGCAGAGACCAAAGAAAAAACCGTTGCATGAATACTACAACGATGATGATGCAGAATTGGAAGGTTATTTTTTAAAAAATTTTCATATTTATTCATTTTATAGAAAAAAAAAAAGTAAAGAAGAAGAAGCTGTAATTTCCTAGTTACATCAATAAACAATTGATTTATATATTTTCAAAACCATTTCATTTAAAAAAATAAAAATAAAAAATAAAATTTTTCAAATTTCAATACCTTGGCTAAATATATTTACTTCTAATTATTTTTTTGCAGAATTTTTACAAAATACAACGGTAAAATAATGCAGTACATTTTAGCATTGGCAAGAGTTGTTGATCCGTTAGCACCACGTCCGGAAGGTTCGATGATTTGTCCAGCACGTGGTGATCATGCATCAGTATCCACAAGTTTGCCTCGTTCAATTGATTCCGCACTTCATAAGTATGGTACAACACAATCAAGAATGGTAGCTGCTGTTGTATTAGATCATTCGGCTCGTCCAGCTTACTCACTCACATACGGTAAAAATCTCTTGATGTTGGTTGATATGACAGAGAAAGAAAATTTTGAAGGAAAAAAAAATGTATCAGAAAGGAAATGTTTGTTTTATTATATTACTGGTATAATTCATTAAAGTACTCTTTGTTTTGTTAGTTTAATTCCTTCGTTAAGGAGTTTTTTTTTTTTTTTTTTTAGGTAAATTATTGAGTCGTGCTACCAAGGTTGCTCATATGTTATTAACTAAACTTGTTCCTGGAATAGTTGGCAAAGAAAAAGTTCAGTTATGCAAAAGTGGTGATCGAGTAGCTTTGGTAGGTATTTCGAAGTTAATGATGTATTGAATATTTTGCTGATGCGTTCCGATCATTATGCTGCTCTCATCGCAGTATTTCATACCATTTCTGTTTCTAGAAAAATAACTTGTTCCATTTTCAATTGGTAATATTATGTTACTAAATTGAGTATAAAAAAATATTAGATTTGAGTCGAGTTGTTAATTATTTTGACATTTTGATATTACATTCACCTCTCAGGATATTGATTATTTCATTCGCGAATATATTTTTTAAAAGGAAGTCATGATTTTTCAGACTTTTATTATTGTTTTGAAGTCAAATTTAATTTCAAATTTTTTTTTTTTTTTTTTTTCATGAAGGTTTATCCGAATACGGAACCTCTTTCATTTTTGATCGCTTTCTACGGGTGTATTCTCGCTGGAGTTATTCCAGTACCAGTTGAAGTTCCACTTACTAAACGGGTATCATTCTTTTTTCTATCTATATCATATTTTCGCCTATTGCTTTTTGTTAGGTAAACAATGATCTTACATATCAGTAAGTGATATTTATTTGTATAGATTGTGAATTCTGGTATATTTATTTCAGGATGCGGGTATCCAGCAGCTTGGCTTTTTGCTTGGAAGCTGCGGTGTGAAAGTAGCACTTACATCCGATTCTTGTTACAAAGGCTTACCAAAACGTTCATCAAGCAATCAGAGCCATCCTAATCCTGGTTCTCCGTTAATACCTGGAAGTGAAATTATTGATTTCAGAGGATGGCCACGACTTGTTTGGCTCACAACCGAACATTTGGTAAAGTGTGCATGAATTTCCCTAAAAATTCTTGCGATGATTCAGATTTCTTTAACTTTTTAATGAATTTATAGCAAATTAGCATAGATAGATATTTGCTGTTATAAATGGATTATTATTTAAAATGATTTGCTGTGTGGTAGATTTTATGAGAAGTTAGGACGGATTTTTCTATAAAGAAGTTAGGAAAATTGTAAATCAATATTTCAGTCTGCCATACTTTATTTAATTGAGCAGAAATGTCCAAAGTATGGTTGTTTAGTTTAAGTATTATATGAACATTTTGATACTACCTTATATACTCTACAATAGTTAATTCTATGTGATTCTATCATATCATGTTCTTATCATTACCAGCTATTTTAGCATGCATGTATTTGTTTGTAGAGTAAACCACCGAAAGATTGGTCAGTACCACCACGAGTTACGGATGATTCTGTTGCTTACATCGAGTACACCACTGATAAGGAAGGCAGCGTGAAAGGTGTATGCGTAACTCGCCAAGCTTTACTTTCCCATTGCAGGTATTCTTACTCAAAATATGTAATAATGCACAATAACAATTGTCTCTTTTAATATACATATCCGTTTTTATTTATTATGTCAGATCTTTAACAATGGCTATGAATTATTCGGAATCAGACACAATGGTATCAGTTCTTGACTTTAAACGTGAAGCAGGCTTATGGCATTCCATTTTGGCAGTATGGTTTAAATCTTTCTCTTGTATTTTTTAATTTTTAAACTAAGATTAAATATGAGAATGTTTTCGACTGCACTGAATTATTAATATTATCGATTGCATAGAATTATTAATTTCAGAGTGTATTTTCTGGTTTACGTGTTATTTTTGTACCATATTCATTGATGAAAATAAATCCAGCATCATGGATGTTGATGGTTACAAAATATCAAGGTAAAAACTGCTCTTCTTTTCATGGAAGCAGGAATATAAATAATTACCGAAATATAATCAAATTTTCTTGTTCATACTTCAATTTTATAAGAAATTCTTAGAAAAAATTTCAGTCGCGAGTAATTTTTATTCTTGATGATCGTGGCATTTTTAAGGATTATTAACAATAAAGTTGATTTTCATTTCTTTCAGCAAAAACAGCTTTGGTAAAGTCACGGGATTTACATTGGGGTTTGTTGGCAACTCGTGATCATAAGGATATCAATTTGTCATCACTTCGTTCAATTCTGGTAGCAGATGGTGCAAATCCGTGGTCATTATCATCCTGTGATCAGTTTGCTTCCATTTTCCAGTCACGTGGGTTACGTCCTGGTGCAGTTTGTCCCTGTGCTGGTTCTTCGGAAACTGGTACAGTATCGTTACGAAGGTTTTGTTTCTTTTCTCCATCAGTGAATGTTGATTTTTTGTATTAGAAAAAAAAAAAAAACTTAATAAAGATTATTAAAAAACAAAATGCGTTTCTTACGTACTAAAGAAAACAATCTGTTATGCTAGTTACTGTCACATAATTTGAAAGAATGATAAATACTGAAGAATCTGCACACTTTAATATTGTCGTTGAGGGTTTTTTTTTTTTTTTTAAACATATGTATTTGGTTATTTAGAGTATAAAAAATAATAATTTTTATGGTTTGTATTGTAGGCCTTGCTTCGATGAAAATCTTCACAACTCTGGTCGTGGTGTCCTATCAATGTCTGCTCTGAGTCATTCAGTAGTACGTGTTGATCAGGAAAATTCATTAACATCATTAACTTTACAGGTAAAAATAAGCTAACTGTTTTAATTTAAATTGTTAAACTCTTCATCCTCAAGTTGTTATTAATAATATGATAATGTGAAGTTAATTCCAGGACGCTGGTCAAGTTATAACAGGTGGTGTTGTTGTTATTGTTAAACTTTCCGGACCACCACGATTATGCTTAGCTGATGAAGTTGGTGAAATTTGTTTATATGCACACAGTACAGGTTCTGCGTATTGGGGTTTGGATGGCTTATCGGCTAGTACTTTCAAGGTAAAAACAATTTCAGATTTTAAATTACAATCAGTACTTTAAGTTTTAAATGTTGGAAAATTTTATGTTGATTTTAGTGGTTTTGAATGAAAGGTTTTATTTTTTCCTAATGTTTAAATTCTTTTAAATCCTTTCTTAAAGTTTCAGTTTATTGAACCTAAGAATGATTTCATGGCATTAAAATTTTTTGTAATTTAAATTCCTACTGCAGGTGGAGCCATTAGGTAACGATGATAAGCCATTGGGACCAGTGCCGTATGTTCGTAGCGGATTGTTGGGATTCCTTGGACCGGTAATTATTTTGTTTAAACCGAACTGATGGTTTTTCTTTTGCTTCAGCATTGTTGTGTTCACATCCAGAAATTTTCTAGAACGGTTTGGTTTTTGTGGTCGGCAACCGCAATTCGCAAATGTATGTATCTGGTCGACAACATGGTGCTGATGATTTGATTGCCACAGTTCTGGCTGTTGAACCGATGAAATTTATTTACCGAGGTTTGCCATAATTTTAATCATTGTCCAAAGAGTACTGTCATCTTTTAATTTAGGTTCAAAACTTTTATTTTTTTCATGTTTTTGAATCGGGATTTAAATTCTTCTGAAATAGTTTTGCATTATGTGCTAAAATTACCCGAGGTGCTCAACTAGCTGTTAGTTGATTTATGAACAAAAACACTTCATAAATTTGTAGGTTCTGGAAATTTTATTTTCAAAAGAAAACACTCTAAGGCTTTTGGCAGCGATATGTATGAAATTATAAAATTTCTCGTTGCTTAATTTTGTAAAGCATTCATTGTTCAAAAGTTCACTTTTAGGACGTATAGCTGTATTTTCCGTAAATGTTTTGCGCGATGAGCGAATATGCATCATAGCAGAGCAGAAACCTGGCGTATCGGAGGAAGATTCTTTCAGCGTAATACTTTATGCTAATATTTTCGTGTTTCTTTTGAAATTTTGGTATATGTTGACGACTTTCCGACATGTGGGGAAGGAGACAGTTTGTCGACGTTATTCGAGAAAAAAGATAAATTGTTGACATTTGTTTGGATTTCCTGTTAAATTATTGATGATATTACTGGAGAAGAATTTGAACTGGTCTTTTTTCGATATTAAGCTGCTGTGAGAATTGCTAGGAACTGATTCATTTACTACTACATTTACATTTAATTTTTTTTGGAAAAATCGATTTTTGCTTTACACATTCCTGTCTATTTCAAATGCATCCTTAGACTGATTTTAGTGGATGAGTCGCGTACTGCAGGCTATTGATAGCATTCATCAGGTTGGGATTTATTGTTTGGCGCTTGTACCCTCCAATCAGTTACCGAAGGTAAACTTTCAGAAGTGATTTTATCTTTCAATTAGATCTTTTCCCTCAAAAATTCGGAATTTTTTAATTATCAGTTTCTTTTTTTAGAAAACCGATTAATTTCCTTTTAATTATTACTTAAAAATATCGACGGTTTCACAGTTCTCTTGTCCAGGTAATTAAGGTGTTAGAATCCAATTTAGATTGCTAGCAGTTTTGTGTTTAAATTCCAGAAAGAAACTTCTGCAAAGATGGATAAAATTTTCCTACAAACTATTTCTTAAACTATGAAATTCTCTTATGAAGAAGTAAATGATTAATGTGTTTTAGACACCTTTGGGTGGTATCCATGTGTCGGAAACACGACAGCGATTCATTGATGGTGTTTTGCATCCGACTACACTTCTAATGTGTCCCCATACCTGTGTAATAAATTTGCCAAAACCACGTGAACAGCAGTCAGACGTTGGACCGGCAGCTATGTTTGTTGGTAATATTGTTCAAGGTGTGCGAATTGCTGCTGCCAAAGGGCGACAGATTAATGCGGATGATGAAAAGGTTCAAAACTTATTCTGAAATCTGTAAAGTATCTTCCTTATTTTACAAGGTGTGTTATTGACAGATATTTTGGGATATTATTTGCTAAATGATTCAAAAAATCTATTTAATAATTTGAAAATCCCCATTATTAAATTTTGAGGAGTTTCATATATTTTATCCGAAAAAATTTGTTGATAAGATTGTTGTCATCTGAAGAATGCTTTTTTATAGGTGACTAGTTTGATGGAGGTTTTACGACAACGTTCACAAACATCTCCTGATCATGTTCTCTTTACACTAATGAATTCACGCGGAACTGAGACGGAAAGTATGACGTGTGCACAACTCCTAAAAAAAGCTGAACGTATCGGTTCCATGTTAACCGATAAAGGAAGGTTAAATCCAGGCGAACATGTTGCTTTGATTTTCCCACCTGGCATTGATTTAATTGCAGCTTTTTATGGATGTCAAGCAGCAGGTAAACCTGTTTGGATACAAATATTTATTATTTGTTAATGTCGATAAAAATGAGTATCAAAATATGTATTCTAGTTAGGAAAAAGTTTTAAATACTAAATTATAGGCTTATAAATTCCTAGAACAATTTGTAAACCAGCATTAAAAATCGTTTTTTAAATGGCATATACATCCTGTTCTGCATGTGCTAAATATATTTTAATAGGTTATCGTATCATTCTGCATGTGCTAAATATATTTTAATAGGTTATCGTATCAGGATGATAATTGCGCAAAGCGGTCGGAAATTTTTTTCATTTTTGCTAAGAGAAACTTTGATGGTATTGCCAGGTCTTTTGTTATTCCTCACTGAACGAATTTAAAAAATTATATTGAAGGATTAGTACCAATTTGCATACGACCACCACATCCGCATAACTTGCAAATAACTTTACCAACGGTGCGGATGATTGTGGATGTTTCGAAAGCAGTCGCAGTGATCTCAACTTCATCTTTAATTAAATTACTTAAATGCAAAGAAGCTTCTTTAAGAGTTGATGCAAAGGTAAATTTTTCTTCTTTACTTTTTTTTTTTTTTTTTTTTAAATATAATACGCTATGGCATTGCATTAAAAATTAGATTTGCAGAAAAGTAAATCATTAATTAATGGTGAGACTGATTCAACATTCATTCCAGGCATGGCCTACAATTTTGGATGTCGATGATATTCCATCACTTCACAGGAGAAAATGGGAACCTGAATATCCTGAAAGAAAACCAACTGATGTTTGTTATCTGGTAAGAATTACTACTAGTTATTTTTATTCAGTAGACGAAATTCATATTGCAGTTTTTTTTCTTTTTTTTTGCCAGGGCCAACGGTTTATATAAAAATTTCAGGATTTCTCTGTAAGTACTACAGGGCAGCTAGCCGGAATTGTTGTCAGTATTGCTGGTGCTACAGCATTATGCAGGAGTCTAAAAGTAGCGTGCGAATTATATCCCTCACGGCATATAACTTTGTGTCTTGATCCATACTGCGGTCTTGGATTAACACTTTGGTGTCTCTCAGGGTAAGCCATTTATTGCTCTTTGAATAGTATTTTGTCAAGACAGAAAAGAATTTTCTACTCATGTATTATATACTAATAGTAATATTTATTCTGTCATTCTTTGCAGTGTGTATCGCCTGCTGAATAGACAAATGGTGAAAAACTGTAACTTTTTAAGTCAAATATCGAATGATTTTCGTTATTCTACTTTCTTTGGTGCATTGCTTCATTAATTTCAGTGTCTATTCTGGTCATCATTCATTGCTGATTCCACCAACGGAAGTTGAGCAAAATGCTGCACTGTGGTTGACAGCAGTTTCACAAAGAAAAGGTTTTTTATCGTTTTTTTTTTTTATCAGTGAAGATCGGAAATTTATTTTTTCTTTTGTTATTATTAAAAAAAAGAAAGACTCACTTAACTCACTTATATTATAATATTAGTGATTTTTTGGAGAAAAAGATAAAAAATTGTGATAGAGGAATTGAAAATGGTTTAACGTTGGTATCACAAATCTGGAAAACATGAATGATTTAGGTTTTAGATATTCTAAGTTACTTTATGAAAAACTGACATTTCTAGAAACAGTCTATCCTTTGTATTTTATTAGCTCGATTTTATCTTTATTAATGTTTGGTTAATATATGCAAATATCAAATTCAATGTTCAGTTTAACTAAATGATTCCGTTTTTCAGTTCGTGACACGTTTTGTTCTTACGGTGTAATGGAATTATGCGTTCGGGAATTAGCACCTCAGATATCACTTCTGAAAGAGAAGGGCGTTTCACTTTCATGGTAGGAGTATGACTTAGTTCTTTTTTTATTAAATGTTTTCTGAAATTTCAAGATTGCAGTTAATTATAGAGTCCATTATTTATATATTTTCTTCTTTGCTCAAAATTTATATGTCGTGTAGAAGTTGACGTTTTGATTAAGGTTGATATTGATTTTCGGTCTTTCAATTGCAGTAGCGAACTCTCCCAATTATTAGCTACTTTTCTCTGTTGACATCATCGATAACTTGCTTTCACATACGAGCTAAAAAAAAAAATTTGACGTTTTATTTACTAATAACCTTCTTTTGTGTAATATTCTGGAGAACTTGACCTTTTAAATATATGTAAGTTATATCTTCCAAATGTGTCATATAAATGTTACACTGTAATTTGTTAATCACCATAAATGAGTGTCATATAAGTAACATAGTAAGAAAAATTGTTCACCCTAGTTGGAAGATGTGTAAAATTTCAATTTCTTACTGAGACATTCTCGATTTAGCGTACGTACGTGTGTCGTGGTTGCCGAAGAACGGCCTCGTGTTGCTTTATGTGCAGCATTCTCTAAGCTGTTTGCGCCTTTAGGTCTTAATTCGCGTGCAGTATCAACCTCGTTTGGTTGTCGCGTACGTGTTTTTTTTTTCCTTCTTTTTTTTTTTTTTAATTTGAAGCTTTTTTTTAAAGATTACAAAAAAACGACACATTTAGGTTAAGGTCTATAGTGGGAAGGTTCATTTTGTAGTGATTGTTTGTCATTTTGTTATTTCCCACCTTCATTTTGTTACCACTTTATAATTTTGTATCGGAATTTTGAATCATTTATAGGTTATGAAAATTTTATGATTTGTTCTGTTTACCGGTCTTGATAGTACTTTTCCACAATGAGTTTTAATTATTATTTACTTTTATACCTAGGAAATTTTTTAATGCGTTATTTTATCTTCGTTGGTACAATAATTATTATTTTACAAAGTTACATTTTCTTTTAGGTTAACACAGCGATATGTATGCAAGGGGCAGCTAGCCCGGATCCGGCAACAGTATATGTTGATGCGCGAGCATTGCGTAATGATCGTGTAACACTTGTTGAAAAGGGTGCACCACATAGTATTGCATTAATGGAAAGCGGAAAAGTATGTTTCGTTCCATTTCCGCTACATTTGTTCCACTGTTTCAGTTTTAGTCTTTGGGATACAATAAATGTTTAATTATGCCGAATATTTGAAAAATCAAGGTATTAATTTTAGCTATTACCCGGAGTAGAAGTGGTAATTGCAAATCCGGAAACAAGAGGACAATGTGCTGATTCACATTTGGGGGAAATTTGGGTCGCCTGTTCACATAATGCGATTGGTTATTTCACATTATACGGTGAAGAGGCTTCCTTACATACTGATCACTTCAGTGCAAGGTAAAGCTTGTGTCATTTTGAGTTAGGATGATAGGAATATTGACTACTCATTGGTTGATTCGTTGTCACTCTATTAATTTTTCGCTGTCATGTTATTATATTATCAATTAGCAGTCGATTTATTTAGCATATAGATTGTGTTATTTTCACATCCTCTTGTCACTTATTTTATCTGACATTCTAAATAATTTTGCTGTATGCTTTTTTTCCAGAACCATTTGGGAGCTAAACATTCATATCAATTACCCAGTAATTTTACCATCCGGTAAAATAGGAAGTTAGCGTAGGCTTTCCTCTTAAAGATAACATGATGTTTGGGTGTATGTAGCAAATTAAGAAAAGTAATGAAACAATGACGCTTTATTAAAATATTCAATTCGGCGTTGAGTCGTACTTTATTTTCAGGCTAACGACTGGTGATACTCTCAAACGTTTTGCACGTACAGGTTATTTGGGTTTTCTTCGGCGAACGCAATCCATTACAGCTGATGGGGGTTCCTTTTCTCTCGTACTTCGTAATGATTCTATAAAATAGCTAAATTTGAGGCTTTTGAACTTATTTCATCTCCTCAGTGTTATAATGATGAAAATTATATTGGAAGTAAATGAACTCTTTATTTTTCAACTTTCAAAAAATGACTGTAATATGCAAATGATAGCTTCGGAAAGCTGAGTTACTTCCAGATTTTTTCCGCAGATATTATCTACGCTTAAATTTTATAACAGCTGTCTTTTGCAAAATTAATAACATGATTTGGAGTGAAATGATATATTTGCTATTAGATTTAGCTATAAAAAAGCTGGATTGCTTTTTTTTTTTTGTAGAATTACATGATGCAGTATTTGTTGTTGGTGCATTGGATGAAGCACTGATGTTACGTGGTATGAGATATCACCCTGTAGATATTGAAGCAACAGTAATACGAGCTCATCGGAAAATTTCCGAATGGTTAGCATCGTAATTTATAGCCTTATGCCCATTTGCTATAAATAAGTTTAATCTTACTTTTAATCCTTCATTCTCTTCCCTTTGGTCTTTTTCCCTGAAAAGTTTTCTATTCTTGTAAGCTCCAACGTTGATTTTTCACTGGATGATATTTCTAATATATGGAAATTGTTCTTGTGATATTCATTAGTATGTGCAAAATTTTGAAGTCTTACTTGACTAAACCAAACATCCTAAACTCGGACATACTTTATCGTATGATTTATTGCCACTGAAGGTCAGCAAGAGAAGTTGCGGGGTGAAATAATAATTTCATATTTCTGTGCATGCAAAATTTTTTATTGCAATGCTGAAACTATATGTTAATGCTGTAGTTTTTTTTATTAGCTATTAATTTTCATTTAAAATACTTTTTGAAACTGTATTTGTGTATGTTCCTTAAAATTCTAGCAAAAAGGAAAGTTTCATCACTACTTATAACTTCGGAATTGAACAAATTGCAAAAACACTATGTTAGTACTAATGAAGCCGAAAATTTTTAGTGCTGTATTCACATGGACGCATCTTTTGGTTGTAGTTGCGGAAACGGAAAGTGCGGAAGCAGAAGCATTGGATCTGGTACCAGCTATAACGTCTACTGTACTAGAAGAACATCATTTAATCGTTGGTGTTGTGGTAATTGTTGATCCTGGAGTAGTACCAATAAATAGCCGAGGAGAGAAGCAACGGATGCATTTGCGAGATGCATTTTTAAAAGATATGCTTGATCCCATTTATGTTGCATATAACATGTAAGCATAGGATTACTAGATATTTTAATTAACAGGTATTAAATCATTTACAAAGTATGTAAGGCATAAATGTTCTCTGTATTTCCTTCAATGGAAATTACACTTTTTAATTGAATTAAAATGATAGTGTCTTAACAAAAAAGGTTTTTCATATTTATTGTGAAAAATTTAGAATTTAAGATGTTTTACGAGGTAATCCTGACTTATTTTTTATTCATTTTAAAAATTTACGAAAATGCAAATTTTGCTTGGAGGGGATTTTAAAAATTTGTTCAAAAAAATTATTTTTGATAAATTTGTAATTTAAGTAAAGGTTTGTTAAAAGTTAAAAAGAAAAAAGAAATATATGTGAATTAATGTTTATACAATTTTCGCATTGCTCATTTCCTAATGTATTATCTGAAATTTGTACGATAACAATATTGCCTCCTGAATTATTTCCAGTCTGCTTGGTGTCAGTATGTATTGTGGATCATTTTTTATTTTTTGTTTTTCCGTTTGCTATTTGCTGCTCCTAAAATTTTTTTTTTTTATCGCTACATAAAATGAAAAAAAAAAAAGTCTTCTTTCTAAATCTTTTGATTTTAAACATTTCTACTAAATTCAACATAATTAATTTTCAATATTTAAAGTTGGACTTTTTTGATAGATGAAAATGATTTATAAAATGTAAAAATAACTTAAAATCGTTGAATTCAAAGCAAGCTGATTAAATTTAATATATTTCAAGTTCTTTGAAAATTAGAAGAGAAAGGAAAAGAAAACGAAAAAAGCGATAATGTTTCGAAAAAACCAATTGATTTCAAATGAGCTAGAAATGATGAATGATTACAATTTAGTTTTATTTTTATTATAGTATATAAAAGAAAGGAAAAAAAAAGAAAAAAACTTCCTTAAATATGCTAAGAATAAATATTTTTAAGAGAACTGGAGGTATGGTTTATGATAATTTCACAAATGTTTCAATTTAATTCATTCATTTTTCCATACATATTTTCTGTACGTACAAACTGTATTCTCCATCTGATGGAAATTACTTCGCCAGAATTGTTATTTTCTTTTAATTTTGGCTATTGCTTCCTACTTATGCTGCCTATTAATTTAATATCGTCTACATACTTATTCCATTGTTTTTCCAGTGGTTTGTAGTATTATTAATTTTTTTTTTTTTTTTT
>RCAB01000580.1:0-12319 GCA_003640385.1 Setaria digitata | reverse complement strand
TTTTTTTTTTTTTTTTTTTTTTTTTTTTTCTTTTTTTTTTTTTTTTTTTTTTTTTTTTTTGTAATAATTTCGTTTGGCAATAATAAGTTTTGAAATTTCGAATAATTAATTAATGATTGATAAATGGAAGTGGAAATGATTACTATCCCTCTAGTTACCAAGTATTTACATTTCGTAACTCAAAAGTTATTTTGTTTTGTGAAATTTAAATTTTTGAAATTGAAATGGAAAAAGGTTTATTCCTATATTTTTTCTTTCCCTTCTTTCTTCCATTACTAATTTTACTGTTTTTGTTGCTTATTTTCAATTTTTTTGATAAAATTTTTACTTCAGTATAACGAAAAAAAATATGAATTATGAATAAATGCGCTCAATTTTGCTATATTGTTACTTCCTATTTGCTACAGGCACATTACTTGTGCATTTTATCTTCTTTTTTTTTTTCTCTCTCTCGTCCGCTTCTTTTCTCATTTAATAATAAAATTTTTGAAAATTTAAAAGTTACAAAAAAAAAAATTTTAAAAAGATATTTGTTAATGCATTTCCGCCAGTGTATTGTATGTTCTGTATGTATAATTTACAGTTATGGTTGTGCATATAACTGGAAGCTTTTTTTCTCCTATTAAATGTGTATAAATTTGCTATGATTTTTTATATATGCAAAGTTCTCAGTGAACTTTAAAAAAAAAAAAAAAACAATGAAATAAATGAATTTATTTTCTTCGTTTGGAATAACCTGATCTGATAATTTTTGGGCTTCTTCCGTTTGAAATGGTAATTGTCATAAACAATTTATATTGTTACATTATTTTCTATTAAAAATAAAAAAATAAAGCAATACCAGCTGAGGGGGTGTAGTTTTTTGCTAGGATATATATATATATATTTTTTTTTTCNTTTTCTATTAAAAATAAAAAAATAAAGCAATACCAGCTGAGGGGGTGTAGTTTTTTGCTAGGATATATATATTTTTTTTTNGGGTGTAGTTTTTTGCTAGGATATATATATATATATTTTTTTTTTCCCCCTTTAACGAATTTACAAATTTAATTGAATAAGGTTTATCCGTAAATTCATTTTTATCTAATAATTTATCGTATAAATTTGTGCGAATGGATATATCGTAAATTTAGGAATCAAATAGAGTTGTTTTGAAAGGGTGAAATTCTTGAAGAATGATTGCATTTTTGTTTAATTAGCTTATGTGTACGTGAAGTTTTGTTATGACACCGCCAAATTTCTCCATACTGTTATCGTTTAAGTAATTATGAGTAAACAAAGATTTAATAAAAGTTTGACGAATTGGCTACTAAGATAGGGAAATTATTATAGGTATAAGGAAGGGATTTATTGCTTGTCAAATAAACACTAAATTATTCGTCGAATTTCAAATCTTGTAAAATTGATTTTAGTGTTTAGATATTCAAGTATATTGGTGCAAATAACTCTGATATCATATTTAGGCATAACCATCTCTATGTCTAAATTATGCATGTGTTCAAGTAAGGGTAAATAGCTTACACATCATATATGTGTGTGTGATTTCATGGGATTAAACTGAAGTATTTTAAGTATGTGAAAACTAGTTAGCTGTTGTTTGTTTTAAGTGGTAAGATTTTTTTGTGGAAATTTTTCCTACAGGAAAGGAGACTTTGGAAAAATATTAAATAAGAAATGAAAAAAAAGAAGGTTAAAATCTTAATGATGAGAGTTTTAAGAATTAAATTTTAAATTTTAAGTACATAATGGTTGGACGATCAACATTACGTAATCGACATCATGTCAATCGATCATATGTTTCTGTTGCACCATCTGCGCTTGGTAATCTTGCACGAGTTGATGAAAGGAAAAGGTTTGATCTTTTGTCCCTTTTCTTTTTTTAAATTAGATTAATTATATAAATTGATTTATAATTCAGTATGCAATTTGGATTGAACTGAGTTATGACACAATTTGTGAATTGGTGGAATGTTTGAGGTAGAAAATTCATAAAAACTGTATTCGACAGATTGGATAAAAGTGATGAATTTCAATAGCTATCGTGTCATATTAATTAGTTGAATTGTCAATAAGAACTTTTGTGGATGTTATTATACCTTGATAGTGTGGACTAAATGGGAGTACTGTCTTTGAAATTCCATGAAGTATGTATTATTTGAATAAAATTTAATAAACAGCAATTTTGAGAATAATTATAGAACAAAAATATGAGCCGAAAGTCAAGGAAACTTGATTACTAGCCAGTTAATTTGTTTGTAAATAAAGAGCGAATTGAATTCCTGTAATTTATTACCATGAAGTAGTCATATTCCATTCCTCGGCTTATCTTTGCATGTGTTTTTATAATCAACATAACACATTTCGATATTTTGCTTCATTTGTTAGTGATGTTAATAATAAGTTCTATTTAACTATTTTAAAAATTAACTTTAAATTCATTTTGCAGAGTTGAAGAATATGACAAAGAATTGAAGAATAGAGTAAATGTACAAATTCATCCGGTTTGGCCGGAAATGCCTCAAGGACAAGGTGAATTATTTTTCGAATGTACGCTATTCCTTTATTCTGTGTTAGCTCTCTTCTTGCAGTATCTCAATTTATACAAAACGATGTGGTGGTTACCAAAATCATATTGGCATTATTCATTGGTAATTTTTTTAAAAATGTTGTTCTGTTCTCTTATTGATGATATTCAAATTAAGCTCATTGTTGATTACTGCTTAAAATTGTGGAACAGAAGGATACAATTAATTAATTACTAAGTTAATAATTATCCAATTCATCGTTTGAGATTCTTTTTAAAGGTAATTATTAAACCGTGTGTTTGAGACATAGGATAAACTAAATGTGCATTCAGTAACAGAATATTAAACAATAATTACAATTAGTCATTTGATACTAAAGGTACTAATTTTTTTAAACATTATCAGAGAGATTGTTGCCAATTTTTCATCTATTTATCTCTCNTATATATATATATATATATATATATAAAATGTTGTTCTGAAATATAAAATTTCTTCTATATATATATAGACAGATAGATAGATAAATAGATGGATGAAAAAAATATATACGTATATTACAGAAATTCCATCTAATAAATCCGTATTTGTTGTCATGTGTTGGTCTTCTACTCGGTGTGCGGGTGACGAAATGCTTTTGGAAAACGGTAAATGTAGATAAATTTGCTCTTATTTTTTTCAAATAAAATCTGATAGAAAAATGATTAAAATTTTTTAGTATATTTAGGGATAAATTTAGTAAGGTATTAATATTTTAGATAACCGAATTAGCAGCTAATGCCAGACAAGATGGATCGAAGGCTCAGTGTTTACTATGGGATATCATTGAATGGGCAGCTGTTAAAACGCCGATGTTTACTATGGTTGCGACATCATTTTTATTCAGTTTTTCACGCGTTTATTTCGATTTTCCATTCAAATCGTTGCTCTATTTTGGTCATCCGTAAGTTTATTTTTGAGATCGAAATCCAACTTCTGGATAGAGAGTAAAAAATAAGAGTAGCTATAAGAAATAAAATTAATAATCAAATTGTTGCTCGTAGACTATGTTTAGTATAAGCAACAGTTATGAATAGAGAATGAAAATTTTTCTTACAATACATGACGAAAAAGTCTTCTTTTTATATGTTTATGTTTTCTCAAGAGTTCCTATAGAAAAGTTGACACAGACCTTATTTGCGATTATCTAGTAGATGAGTTTCTCTTTATTCTTTCATTTAAAAGTCTAACTTGTTTCTTGGGATCTTTGAAAACAAATGTTAAATAATACTGTAAAAAATGAGTGTTTCTAGTAATAAATTATTATGTCTTTTTATTTTATTTTTTACTATGATGTTATAGTTTGTCCTTAATCAGCGAAAAAGTAGAATTCAGCAGAAAAAAAAGGAAATTAAAAAGCCAGGCAAATTTATCCTCGTAGTTTATCAACAAATTTCGCTTCAGTCTTGTTCACACACTTTAATTTAATCCCTATAAATTCAATTTACAGAGTTCTTTTCTTCATATACTTGTTCCATGATAATATAACGTATAAACTACGCTGTTCTGTTGCAAAATTATGGTTATTCCTAAATGGAAAATCATCATCCGAAATATCAAAAATAGCTATCCCGTATCATCGTGCTACGGGTCCACCTATACTTGTCGATGTTGACAGTGTTGTTCATATGTGTAGTACTAATCCAAGTATGTATGCGATGATTTTCCTTATTTGGTTCTTTCATATAAAGTGGTAAAATTTGCATTTTTGCTTCTAATCCTTTTTTTTTTCTAGTAATTATTAAGTGAATTAGGAGATTTTCAGTACAAATACGTGAAGAAGTTTCGGTTTTAATGAAAGATTTGGGCCTACGAATCAAGCATTGTTTTTTTTCTGGTTTAACAACGGCATATCTTTCAATTTTTATTCCATGTGTATTTACACCTGTAAGTTATATTCTGATAACTGCTTATGTTTGCTAATTCATGCTAGTTTAATATTTAATTATTGAATAGATATTTCCAAAAACAAATGAATGGCACATATCTATTTGCACACGGAAGCTAAACATAGAAAAAAATGTTGCAATTATAACAAAAAGACGAAATATTTAACATGCTGATCTTTGCTATAATTGATAGAAAAATTTCTGCTATGAAGATTTCTTTATTTTATGATCTTTTATTTCTCAGTGATCATTAGAATTTTCATCTAAAAACAGCAATTTCGTATGAAATATGAAATTGGGAAATTCCAGCAAAAATCACCATCCGGTTTACCACAGCAAATGTATATTGATATTTTATGGGTTATGGAACTATTTTGTGTCGTATTTTTGACGTCATTTTCACTTTATGCAACATATTTGCTACCAATACAGTATTGTGATTTAATACATCGTTGTGCGGCACATCTCGGGAAGTGGGAACGATTAGATCGGTTGACACTAACTACGTGTAGTGGTAATAATATCAGTAGTAATTCTTCTAATACTAATTGTATTAGAGATAGTAACTGTAGTAACAGCAATAATAGTGGCAGTAGTGGAACTGGTACTAGTATTAGTATTATTAGCAATAGTACTAGTAATAGTGGTAGTAGTACTAGTACTAGTAGTAGCAGTAGTAGTAATGGTATTAGTAATAGTAGTAGTAGTTGTTGTAGTAGTAGTAGTGGTAGCAGTAGTAGTTGTAGTAGTAGTAGTAGTAGTAGTAGTAGTAGTAGCGGTAGTAGTAGTAGTAGCGGTAGTAGTGCTAGTATCAACAATAGTAGTAGTGGTAGTAGTAGTATTAGTAGTGTTGTTGGTATTAGTAGTGGCGGTATGACACAAACAACGAATTCTCTTACAACGAATAATGTTTTTGCAAAGTAAGTGTATATTTCGTTTGCTTCATATTCATTCCAGTAAATAAATTAAAGAAAATTGACTAGTAAACTAACCTGTAGATGCGTAAATATCTTCCTTTTTTATTAAGAAGATATTGATAGTGATATCATTTAGTTATATTAATGAATTGATAGTGACATTACTGTTCATAATTCCTCCCCAGTAACTGATGACTGTTTATTTCGTTCATTCTTTTTATGAAGTTTCAAATTTCAATAATTTNCCCAGTAACTGATGACTGTTTATTTCGTTCATTCTTTTTATGAAGTTTCAAATTCCAATAATTTATTGTCAGATTTATATCTTTTTTTACTTTAATAGAAGTTGATGGGTTTTTTTTTATCCCTTTAAGACAAAAATTTAAAATTCATAATTTTCTGAAATTTTTTTTCGGAATATTGGAACACATTGTTTTATTTCTTCTTTTTTCTTCGTCGAAGCAGCTAAAAATGTTTGCAGTTGGTCCGAGAACGATGAGCTTTACGCAGATGGTACTATTGTTCGCCATCATGGACAGTTATACAAAGCTGTTGCTACTTCCAGTGCATTAGGAGTTGCAGCTGAACCCGGCGATTCCGATCATTCGCGTTTCCATGTTAGCTTACATTTATTATTTAAAGCAGAGTAGTTACTGGACTGTTTGAATCATCAGTAGCCTATGTAAAGGGATATAATAAACGAAAGGTTTAAGTATTTTCGGCATCTTTAAGTCTCTTTACATGTTGCTACTGGATGATATTTAACAAGTGCTTATGACTGATTTCTGTTTAGTTAATTTTTTAAGTTTTCTGAGGTCTTGTTGGCTTTAAAATAACTTAGATGCTTTAAATATGCCTGAAATATACTAGCCACTAACGAGATCTGTCGATTATTTAGAGAATTGGTGGTGATCCGGTCACTCTGATCAGCACAATGGCATTTTTTCAAGTAATTTTAATTGCTGTTCAGTTTTGGATGTTGGTCTTAACGACTGATTGGCAGCATATCGTCACACTCGTATTACTTATATTTGCTAACTACCTTTTATTTGCCAAGGTTATTAACTTCTTATAGTACTTGAGAACTAGTTTTCATCTGTTCGACATTAAATATTATTTCGGTGATGCTTTTATAGTAGCTGAGTGTGATGTTATAGAGATCGCTGAAAAGTGGTTCAGTTGATAGTATTCTTAAAGCTGTTCATTTGAACTATTTTGGTAACATTTTGGCTTATTCGAAACACTTTCAGTTGTACACGGAAGTTTACTGTAGGGTTATGAACTAGGTTCTGTGTAATACAAAATTAATTGGTTTTTAAGTCTTGTACAGTCAAAATTTTTAATTATTTGTTTTGCAAGTTTCTGGCTAGGATTGTTTCTAATTTTGTTTATCCATTTAAAAATTTTCAGACATTCAAAGATCGTGTGATTATGGGAAGAATTTATAAGCCTTCTCCAGAAGATTTGCAATTAATTAAACAACTTCAACAGTATTAATAGCGAATGATATTTATGGCAACTCATTCAAATATCTATGAATAAGTATTATGACTGCAGTACAGTAATATTCATAATTCTTTTCATTGTCGTACGCGAGGTCATTTGTGATAAAAAAAAGTGTGGTAATTTACGAGTGATTTTGCTGTTAATTTGTACAGTTTCCTTCGCTGTGTCTATGAACTATTATAGGATTTTGCTGATTTTCGTCTTTTTTTTTTAAAAAAAATCAAAAACAAGAAAAAATGATTTGGAATAAAAGATAAGAATGTTCTAAGGAATTTATTTTATTATGCTGCTAAATTTTTCCAAATGATATGATGAAGTAAATAAATTGCTCACACGTTTATTGTGTTTTGTTGAAATTTATAAATTTCGAAATTTTTCTTCGATATTTTGCTACCGTTTGAAATTGTGTTTTGTATTTTGTGTGAAAGTAAGTTGTCGCAAATTTCAAATGATATTTCTGGACAAATAAGTAAATGTTAGAAATAAGCTGCGGGTATTGAATTGGTGTCTTAGAAATCCAAAAAGCAACATCAAGAGAGGTTAACTGGTTTAATTTGAACATTAGATTGATCATTTCATTCGTCAATATTGCTTATTATTTATTATATTTACTGATCTTAAGATTGGGAATGATAATAAGAGCTGCAAAATATACTAGAATTATTAGACTTAGATTCCCTTATCTGACTGCTGATATGTACTAACAAGAGACGACTAATTTATTCCAGAAGTAAGTGATAATTGAAAAATAGCTTTTATCTTTCCTTTTATGGTTCACAAGATTTGTGGATAAGATGCAACGGTCACAAGTTGTAATATATAAAAATTGTCGTCAGGAATTATTAGAATAAATAACTCAGTTGTTGAATCATGTGTAGAAAAGAATGAAATGGGAGGGTATATGGTCTTTATTTTGTGATAACTTTTTGAGAAAAAGTTTATTTTCTTTGTTTGGAGATGGCGATAAAAAAAGAACGGAAAATATACTTGTTTTCAGATTTTTCAATATGAAGGAATATCATTATGTTAAACTTGCCGAACTGGATAAATTATCACATGCAGTTGATGAAAACTTGAAGGTTATTTTATAACAACAAAGATTCTTTAGATTTATTTTTTAGGTAATAATAAGCTGTTATTTGATAATAAAATTATCTTATATGAAGTGGTTTACTCATTATCGTTTTTTCCGGTTACTCGTACAAAATTTTTTTCTTTAACACAAAGGAATTTTAGACTACTCTGTTTGACATTTGTTTTTTTTTTTTGTGTGTCTGGTTGAAAATATTATAGTTCGTGAATAATTAATTATAGTAATTATAATTACTAGTGGATAGCACAGTTATGTTGTCTTGATAACTGCGATGGAATAAATTTCATATGATAAAAAACATTCGATAATAAATTAAAAGATGGTTTTATAAATTATACTTTGTTTATTTCTTTCTGTACCATCTGTATATTTGTTTCTTCATATATGTCTTCTGGTAACGCAATTATTGGTTGAGAAGTTGCTATTTGACTTATATCATTTATGAAGCAGTATAGGTATTTTTTTTAGGTTAATATATATGCATTTGTGGTTAGTTTCGAGATTCTATCGCGATCAACAGCTATGTTGGAAGATGGTAAAATTATTTTTTTACTTTCTATTGAAATATGTTCAGACACAAGTAATCAATACTTTTGGCACTGGAAATTATTTATAAATTTGGATTGTAATTATGACTGGTTATAAATTACTTAAATTCTTCAGATTCTGTTGTCACGCAATTGGAAATACGTGATGATAGCTCGGATAGCAGCAATACTACTTGTATCATTTATAGTGAACAATTAGAAAATTTTGCTGATCAGATACGAAGCGGACAAATCATTCGAATGCATCGTGCAAGAGTGATGTTTTTCTAGAAATTGCTCTGTCTTCATAATTAATTTTCACTTATTTTCTGGTTTCTGATTCATTTTATTGTATCCCAGTTTGCTACTTATTTTTTATTCACTTGTTTCGTGAATTTTGTTTTTCTCATTCTCGGAGAAATCCGTCGGTGAAATTTCTTCTTATTAACTTTTTCATTTTAATTTTGCATATTTTAATCAGATATGAAATAGTTTAAAAAATAGTGAAGTTGTCTAATAAAAATTGAGATAGCAAGTTTTAGATAAGTAATGACTATCGTTGTTCAGATCAAAAAAGTGGCAGATGGAAGATTGCAAATATATGGAAAACTTAAAACGGCAGGTTTTGCTGTCCTTCTTTTTAGCGGTCAAATTAATGGTAGCTTTGCCCCTTTATATAAATCGTCAGTGAAGTTTACTTTGGTGCCAGATTATAGAAAGAAGGTTTGTATTTTTCATTTGAAAACTTGGTAAAATTTAGGACTCGTTATGGCAAATGATATTAAGTGATACAATTGTGAACTATAAAATGAAATATTATCAAGTCAGATTTGAAATCGATCATCAGATTATTTCAGACGTGAAATATAAGTATCAGAAGAGTAAGGATTCCTTTTACTTCAGATCACTTCATTGCGTATGCTTTTCATGAAGGATCAACCGATATCAGTAGAGGGGCCGTCTACAACTTCAGGCAGTCAAAAAGTTTCGGATGATGAGCTCATTGCTACAGCATCAGTTTTACCAGAGGATCGAATCTTGGCTTATGGCAGCAAGGATGAAATTAATGAAATAATTGAAAACGCGAATGTGAATAATTTGGATGAACTCATTCTCGGTCATTATACGGATATTATCGTACAAGTGATTTTCTTTTATTTCTTGCAGTTTTAGTGTTTGGAAGCAGTATTTAAATACTTGTTTTTATCTGAGATGTCGGAGAAAGGTTGAAAAATGGATTGATAATGATGATATCATTCGTTACTTTAGTTAACTTTTTGTTTTTAAGTTCGCAAAGGAGTTACATCTGTAATCCATATGTTGTTTGTACTTTTAGGCAGTAGCCCTACTTATCGGTGATCGGAACAACGTAATACTGCGTTGTTGGGATACTACTTTACCGCCAAGGTATGTATGTTAATAGTATATCATTTATTCCAAGATATCAAAAGATTAGATAGATTTACAACCTGTATTGATAACGCATCGCAGTGAGCTTGATGTTGACTACCCTCCTTTATAAAGAATTTTCCAAAAGATTAATTTGTTTGTCATCTTTAATTATTTAATTTGGAATTGTTCTGCTATTAGTATTATCAAATTGAGATCTGTTCATTTCAGGTTTCTTTTTTTTTTTTTTCATTTGCCTTGCTTTTAAGAGCAAAAATATTTGCCAGTAACTAAAATTTTGCAAAAAAAGAAATTAGAAATAACTGCATAACGTAATAACATAACACGTAAAAGTTCTGTTATTAATATTGTTGTTTATGCATCATGAATCTATTCTTATATAAAATAATTAAGGAAAATATTTGCTCTTAATGCTGATTTCATTAACGAAATAATTTGGCGAGATGAGAAAACAGAAGGCATAGCTGAAAATTATTTGTGTGATGTGGTGTTATACGAAGAACACGCCAATTTTGCTCGAAATAATGTAAAGGTATTAATTTCGAATGCTGATTATCATTAAATAAAAAACGAATTAATAAAATGACATAGTGAAAAGATTATGAATATTCCCTTTGTCATACTTATGGCTTACAAGATTAATATTTTTTTTTTTGAGGTAATATTAGTTCATTTAAATATTATTTCACTCTAAAGTAAGTTATGATTTCCAAAAAGCTTTCCTACTGTAACGTTTCGAAAAGAAAAAATGGAGCACAAATAAGATTTCATATCGTTGCAATTTATTTTAGTCATAATTAAAAGCATTGTTCAAATAACTCGCCGTGTTCTTTGATTGCACTGTTTTTTTGTGTGCTTCAAATAAATTCATGCATTGGTGCCATAAAAAGTTTTCATTTTTAATTTGAATTATTTCTTTTGTGTGAACTAACAATTACGCTTCTGACATTATCCTGTGCAAAGTGATTAAAATTGCGAAGTTCCATAGTTTGGTGATATCCTGTTACTCATTAACACACATTTGTATCATTCAAAAAATGGTGTTACCTTAACAATGCATGGTGGTGGTCGATGTTACAACAGATCGATTATCATTCTTGATGATGACAACCAGTTGAAGCTTAAGCTTTTATGGTTAGTTAATTATCAAATTTCGAAATTTATTTAGTACACTTAGTATTTAGGACTTTCCTGTCGTTTCAATATTTCATGAAATATTACGAAATTAAAAGGCATTAAATTTTATGTGGCTTGTTAACATACAGTTTAGGATTTTAGATCTTTGATTTACGTGTAGTAAAGTATTTGGTTTGAATTTTTTCAAACCATCAAGCAGGTAGAAAATAATATCAGTCGCAGTAGTTGAAATCAGTAAATTAGATTAGGGTGTTATTCATCTACAAGAAATGGCTTTAAAAAGATATTTCAGTAATGTTGATAGATTCATTTCGAAAAAGGTTTCTGTCTGCTCAGATCTTCAGAAAGATGGAAGTAATATTAATGATGTTCAACATGGCACATATGCTGTTGTCCAGGTAACTCTTGGCTGTTTCAGACTTACTTCTGTACCTTAACTTTCCAGAATAAGTTGTGATTTTTGAACTTCTCTAGTGCAGATTAAGCGCTTTCACTTTAAAAAGTTGAAGCTTTATTTTAGTGGTAGTGTTTCTAATATAGTCACCCGTAAATAATATCGATATCTTGTTCCTGAGAAAAGTTAATTTTCGTTTATTCATAAGACAGAAATCGAATTTGAAGAAGAATATATATATATATATTTTTTTTTTACTGTTGCATTTCGTCATCTAAAAAGCTGTGAATTTTTGGTCAGTTTTGTTATTTTCAGTTACTTTTAGTTTAATTCTTAATTTTAGTCAATTCTATGATTTAAGGAAACGAATATGTGTGAGAATGGATCAACAGAATTGTCAAACTGTTGGGCTGGCGAGCGAATGCGTCAGATATATGCTGTACAGTTGGCATGGATTCGTTCTTATATCTGGAAGAAAAAGCAGCAAACAAATTTGCAGCTTCATCGTTCACTTAATTTGGCAACAATGGGAGTGCAGTTCACTATCCGACAAATTCTTGAACGTCTGTTTGTTTATAATAAAGGTAAATTATTTTTATTCTTCCACCGTGCATCTCATTGCTAATTGATTAATCCAAATAAGCAATATTTTAAATTATAAAACATTTATGAAGTATTTCAATCGTCTACTATAGGTCAACTAACAGATAAAATCGGACGGTGCTTTCCATTTAAATCGATATTTTCAATTAGAAATTACGTTATTTTACTCCTAGAAAATATTTTTTCTTGACTTCAATTAGTTAATAATACGGAAGAAATAATTAATGATATTTTGCTGCAATTTAATTTAATGCATATACTGAAATGATTCTGAGCAGT
>RCAB01000058.1:0-213844 GCA_003640385.1 Setaria digitata | reverse complement strand
ATATATATATATAAGTATATATATATATATATATAAGTATATATATATATATAAGTCATCACAGTCAATATATATAGATTGACTGTGGCGGATATGATATTACTTAGAAGGAAATATGCTCATCGGAGGAGTAGTGGAATCCGCAGAAACTAATTGAGGTTTATTGTAGATGCTGTTTCAAATGTTGAATCAGAGTCAAACTGCTCAAGAAAGGGACGTGCTGTTACACCGGCAAGGCAAGCGGCAAGGAGACTGAGAGAACAAATGCTTTTGGAGAAAAAAATGAAACAGGATGAAGTGAAAGCTTTCTTTCTGCATAGCTATTGATCTGACCTTTGATATTGAAAGAACAAATACTTACCGTATATTTTTAAAGCAAAGTACCGTCTCTCATCCTCAAATGTTGAATTAAATGTTGGTAAGGCATATTGCATGCTTTGTCGAATGTAGTGTTTTATATTCTGCTAGAAAATATGCTGGACAAAAGGACTGAGAATAGTAGTATAATTTGAAGGATTTCTATATGATTTCAGAAACCTCCCGAAAAGGTCGGTAGAGGTGCTCAGATGAAACGAAAGAAATTGCCTGTGAAAATAACCGACAAAACTCGCTTTTCGGCTCTCATTATCGATGATCCGGAAAAAACGGTGTGTAGAGAGGGTTGTTCATTATAGATTCTGCTTATATCGCAGAAACAAAAACATTGTGCTAATGAGTCTGTTTAACTCTACTTGATAATTTGTAGTGGTTACTGCTCCGAGTTAGATCATTTTCTTTCTTGAATACTGTTCGCGTTTTCAATTTTAAATGATTTCAGACTGGTTCAAGTAATCCCCAAACTGTAGAAACGGGCGTTTCTCGAGATTCCGGCTTAGGTAATGTTTCTGTCTTTCCCATGAAATAATTGTTCTGCTGAAAAGGGGTTTGTTCTGTTTGAATATATCCTTTCAATTCCCAGCAGTATTATTTCTGTGTTAAAAGGCTAATTTGTCCATTATATACGTGCACCAGGATTGTCGGATCTTCATAATAATTCCTTCTCTGATATTTGGGCATCATAGAAAAGTATCAAAGTATACTGACTTTCTTGAAAACATTTTATTCCCATCTCTCTCTCGATAATTGCGATGTTTTTTTCTTTGTAGCACTATATATTTAACTTTTGTAGGATTTTCGCCGCTAAGTGTTCAACAAATACAGTTTTTAGTGGTACTTGGATGATGAATTATAGCATTGTTCAAGATAGTGCTTGTCCATTATCAGTAATAATTGCGAAGAAACTGACTCTTTTAGCAACTACAAATGGTGCGAATGGAAGCAGTGAGAACGTGTTCAGGAAGCAGTCGTATAAAAATCCCCAAATCGGTATGTTAATTTCCATTTTATTAATTTTTTTATTAATCAGTTTTACTAATGCAGTTATCTCCTAATGGCCTACTTTTATAAGACTTGAACACTCGGTTTTTTTATCCCATATTCATTCTATCATTTCCATATAAACCCTTGTAGGGACAATGAATTCAGATATGTCTTTCGAGTCGACTGTTCATATTGGTTCTGCGGAAAATAGACCAGGACTACCATACAACAAGATTCAAAACCCAGTAAATTGTTTTCTTGAGTGCATTCACGGAGTTAGATAGTCAAATCGTTATATCATAAGTATAATGATAAGATATCGAAATTGAGTTCTTGGATTTGGTACTGCGCTTGATTCATGTTCTAGGGTTTTGAGATGTTCTTATCTTGTGATTCTTTTTCTGAGATACAAGAGATCCATTACAATCATTTTCGGAAATAATTGTTCAGGTGTCAGCTACTCAGAAACGACCAAGAATCTTCGAAAGTAGCCTTCCAGCTGGTCCGATTCTCCCTCCGAAAAACCATGGTATTTAATTTGCACTTCCGGCTAGTGTTATAATGTATAAGAAGATTGTCAGTAACTCTGACAAAACGTAAAAATTTAATTGTAGAAAGATGGAAATGCTTTTGTCAGAAGTTAAACGTTATTTGCTTTATCCAAATTAAAGTTCAAGTATTATAACTATATTAAGGTGAATCACTTCTATGTATAGCGGCTTCTTAGATGTATTTTTGAGATATTATAGATGTGTCGTGTCGTCAGCCACTTGGTCCTGCTAATAGTCGACCTCCAGATTATTCTGAATTCTCAAGAAATTTTGCGAGAAACTCTACACATCGCGAAGTATCTCTTCCTCCCCTTTCCGTCTTGCCGTCGCAGAGAATGTCTGATCAAGCTTCGAATGGCTGTCAAAATTTTCAAGGCGGTCGCACACGCAGAAGCTCAAGCGTTGTACCGCAACCAGTGATTTCTTCTCCGAAGACCAATATACAGCAAAATCACAGTGCTATGGAGCTGCATGATATGTTACGAACGGCAAGAATTAAAATATTTTTGTAAATATAGGATTCACAATGTTACCTTAATTTTATAATTTGCTTTTTTTTTAAATGATTTTTGTAATTTATTTGCATAATACATTTCTTTCGACTTTCATGTTCTTTTTTTTTGCATTCGGAACGACTTTCGTATTTAATCGATGTTTTTATAAGAGGAGCTTTCTAAATGCTGTGAAAATTCTCCCACTTAATTTTAGAAGTTTCTGCAGAAGAATCACGAAGTTCAAAACTCAAAAGAAACCGCACAACAAACTGGTGAAGTCGACCTCGATATCATAAGTTTGTGAGTCATTTATCATTTTACGTTTCGGAAGAAAAAAAAAAAGTGGAAAAAAATTAGCCACGCTATGTGCTGTTTTTCAGATTTTCAAAAAAAGCGAAGGAAGGCAAGGAATGGAATAATTCTTCCGAGCATCTAAAGGGAACCCAGTCGCAAGAAGAACTAAAGGAACCAGCAAGTAACGCTGTATTTAAGTTGATGTTCTGATCATGCTTTTTTGATTTTAACGCTACAAATCAATGATTTTTGTTTCATGCCTAGGTCAAAAGCAAGAATAATATCGGGAGAGAAGGCTCAATACTAGCAGATTGCATTTAAATTAATGGCATGAAATGTGTCTTTCTAGCAGTTTTTGATTTTGCAATCTTCAAATACATTTGCAATTTACTGTTAACTGCAGGAAAGCAGTCACGTCCCGCTGAGCCGGTAGAATTGAATACTGTACTAAAAGAAGAAGCAATTCCGATGGAAATGTCGGAAAAATCTACAGAAGATACAATTATTAATTTATCTTCTGATAAAGATAATACTGGAGAGGAGGGTGATCAGTACGTTTGCATTCTTTGATGAGGAAGATTAGACATAGGTTGCTTCAACTACAAGTTTCTGCCTTTAAAGAGAAACCATCAGTTAGAGAATGGAATTAATGCACTAGTTAATGGAAATACATGAAAAAGATTTTTCGTTAATGATTTCCTATTCGTGACAAGTAGAAGCTGTCATCTTCTAATTTTGTAAATAAAAATTATCTCTCTTTCCTTACCGCTGGTTTTATCATTTTTCATCAATACTGATTTTCATAGGGATGATGAAGCTGTTCCAATACTTCTAAATCTTTTTTCCGACAAAGACGCTGTGGAACCGATGCTGTTCGACCCGCGAGTAAAACCAGCAGTGGATTTATGCGCTTCGGTAAGAAGTTTCAATACATTCCGTGATTTCACTGTCACAAATGTTAATCGTAGTTATGTCCTTCACTTTCTGTTTCTGGAGTACGCCACTTAAGCTTAGAGTGCGGTGTATTACTGAATGTTTTTTTGCCCTTTGTTTAACTCTTTTGCGTAGCAGGTAATACTTTCAGTTAATGCAGATGAGGAAAGGTTGGAGAATAAATTTGCTCCCTTTCGAGAAAGGGAGAAAATCGCATGCGAATGATTTTGTTGTTTTTCGAGTAAATTGAAATTCAACTGATCATTTTTTAAACCTCGAAAATAGCTTTTGTTACTTATTTTTTGCTGAGGCATTCTGTTTTTATCCATGCAGGATAAATCAAGAAATGATTGGCGGAACACGGAAGATGAAGTTGTTCAGGAAAAAAGTATGGAAATATGCAGAGACTCTGATGGTTCTCGTGTTTCATCAGGAATTGAGAAAAAATGGTGATACTTGTTCCGCAGAGCATATATTTGAGAATTACTTTTTAGTACACTTTACTGTCTTCATTCTGATATTTTCCGTAGTTAGATTTTTATTAGTGTCATGATCTACGGGATACTGAATTTATGGAATTAAATCTCATTTTTTTCTCTTAATCCTATCACGAAAGTCGTGAATGAATTAAGGGAAGCAATCGGAGTTACAGGAGCATTGTGCCTACAACTATGAAAAATTGAAATCAATTACAACCATCTTAAACGAATTGAATTCGTATTCAAAGACGAAACATCTGTGAAAACAAAATATGCATAACGCGGATGCGGAACTGTATAAAGTTTCCTTCATATTTTTTGTTATTTGCATTCAATGCGTCTACTTCAGGAAGCGGCACAGACATCATCATTATCATTTGAGAACACCGAGATCTTACACACGAGGAACTCGATCGCGGAAATCTCATCAGCGAAGAAGTCGATCACGAAAATCTTGTGCTAGACGTTGTTGTTGTAGTCGGTTGAGGTGAGCTGTTTTTGCTGCAGTAATTTTCTTTTCCTGTCATTTTAAATAACTATTTTGTTGCAAGAATTTGGCATGAAGAAAAAACGAAAAGACAGACTAAGTTCTTAGTTTAAGTATGAGTGAAAATCAGTCAGTAGGACTTTTTATGTTTTCGCAATTCCCTGACCAATTATGTTTCTTTTGGATTTCAGTGAAGGCTATGTTCTATAAGTATAAACTTGTGCTTTAAGATCAAGAAGCCGAAGCTGAATTTTTCACGAATTATACAAGCAGAAGAATAGCAGAATAAAATTAAGACTACTGCAATGGAAGTGATAAAATTTAATTACACTAGCTCAGTTCTTTGTTATAGAAACTCCTATTTCTTCAATAATGCTTTTGACTTGATCGTACTAGAAGTGATTGTTTAGGGTTGTTAGCTCCGTGTGAGGTAATAATACTTTCTTCTTCTTTTTTGTCCTCAGGTTTCTGAAGTAATAAAAACCTGAATTTTTCGAATTGTTGATGAGAAATAAGGCAATTTGATCCATAAGTTTTTTCGAATTATCAAGGGAGGTGATTCCAGCTGTTTATAGATAGAGATTAGCATTAGTTCTTTTTACATATCTATCCGTAATGTTGTAAGAAATTTCTTCTCTTATATTACTTTCCTCTCATTTTCAGTTCTGTCCCAGGATTTATTAAGTGTTATCTTTGCACCGGCAAGCCATCATCTACTCTAGAGTGGCATTTAGTTATTGAAAAAGGTGGTAGTTCATCTAAAATTTTGATACTTGTCAACTTGATGGAAGAAGAACTTCATATATTGTCTTGTGTGTTTCAAGGTATTCAAATAGCTCGGTTGTGTCGATTGGAGATATTTGTTGTGCATTTTATTTCATGTAAATGAAAGTTGACTGTTTTTGTGTCACTTCAGTTAGTTTTGCCGGAAAATTTTAGGCAGGATCTTAAATTCTGTATGCAGTGACATCCGTGGGAGAGAAGTTGGAAAGAGTTGTTATTTTGCCGAGTGTGAAAGACTCGACTATGGGGATATGATTACCGATTTTTGATTGCCTACCTCATGATGCTTTAAGTGAAATTTGGTAGCTCTTTTGACCACAAAGTATGAAGAGTTAAATTGGATGCAATGCTCTTTTTTAATTACGAAAAATAATCTCTGATGTTAGCATCCTTGTCCATAGCAGAACATCTAATATATGAACACAGCCAACGTATGTATCATTCCTGATGGTTATGGCTGTACTCGATGTCAGTGAGCAAAAGCGTCTCTTATTTTCTTATCCTCAGGTGATAACAAAAATTAAGGATGACTCAATAATAATCTATTCAACTAAATTGTTAGAATACATTGTTATTATCAATTATTACCGGGTAATTAATTAATTGATTGATGCTTTGCAACATTTATTCTTTATTGAGAATTATTACACGAACTACTTAATTTATTCACAAATTGCTAAGTGTTTGTTGGTTGGTTAATTAGTTAATGCTTCCAGCATTCATTTGACCACTGCTTACCAGGTCAAAGGTACTGAAATATTAACTGGAAAGAATGGCTAGTCTAATGAGATAAAACCAAAAGAAACTGCCTAATTTTCAAGTCTAGCAAGTGAGACTAGGCTGGTCAAGCAAATATGGGTTGTGTTACTGTTGATGACTTCGTCGATATACCACGGATCTGGCTCTTATTCATCTACAGGTATAACTTGGCATCAGAGATTTTGACACTGAAATAATTTTTTTGAGATTAAACTCCTTGTAGGAGTCTCTATTCCCTTCATGATTTACTCGCTCCGAATAATTATTGAATTTTTCATTATACTTTTTAGAGTTTGACAGAAATGGCCTTATTGGTTGAGTAGTTAAAGTAGTTAACAATTGAATATACTAAAAACCAACAAGCAAATACTCCCATCTTGCTGAGTTAAGAATTATTTTAGCTCAGTGGAAAGCATCAGCTATGAATCATTATTAAATATTTATTTGCTTAATGCTGAAAAAGTATCGAATGAACTCATATGTAAAGCATATCAAGTGATAACGGACGAGAGAGAAGTGAATTGAGTGATGGAGAAGAAGGAGACAAATTAACATTTGAAACAGGCTGTTGATTCTTTGTAAACGTGCTGCTCTCGAAAGTCACAACTTCTGAGTGCCTGAAGTAAATATTAAACATTCTGATCTTCTGTCCCCCAAATACGTGCGATGAAATTTCAGCGTGCGAGTCGAAGATGTGAACAAAATTAAATGGGTGGGAAGATAATCGGGCTATTTACGTGAAATGGAATTTCAGCGTACGAGTCGAAGATGTGAACAAAATTAAATGGGTGGGAAGATAATCGGGCTAATTACGTGAAATGGAATTTCAGCGTACGAGTTGAAGATGTAAATTGTGCGTCAGTCTTCTATATTTGAATGGTAAAGTTGTAGTGAATCCATGAGTTACTTGCACATACACTTCTCTCTTACTTCTTCCTTCCAGTGCTTCGCTTTCAACTGATCCCTTCCTGTTTTTTGTTTCGTTAGAATCTCTCAGTTAGTTTTATTTTACTGACTTCTAAGTGGTCCTTTTAGAGACTAAATCTTCAAATCCTTCGTGGTTAGCATGCTTAAAACCTCATAAAAAGGAGCCATAATTGCTAGGAAATGCTGAGTCCTAAACAGACCGTATATTGATCGATGTCGGATACTCGGAAACATCCTAAGCAAAAGGAAATGGATGATCTGACTGAAGGATCTTTTTCGGGAGTGCTGTCACAGAATGCTCCATATTCAGTCAGCTAAAGGACAGCGCAAAATGTCGAGAAAATCTCGAACTTCAGCAAACTCGACCTCTTTTCCCGGTCTTGAGACACTAGAAAAACTAGTCTGCACACAAACAAACACACCACACACACACACACACACACACACACACACACACATAGATACATAGAGTGAGGCGAAATATTATGCTGCTTGCTGGCGTGTCCAATAATTCCATCAGTATATTGCAGTCATTTAGGCCTAACTGTGTTAACTCTTAGACCGATGCTATGTTTGTTAGACATAACCGAATCAATTTTGATTTGTTCGTTATTATTACATACAAATTATAAGTACTGTATTGGAAAGATGATGAAAATTCAGCTTCGATCATCTGTCTAGTTTGCAGAGCAAGTGAGCTACCTGAGCAACTAACACTGTAATATTTAACCTTTCCATGCATATTAATTAATTTCATTATCATCTCCGAAACACTCATCAATTCTTTTCCATTTCATCCTTGTGATCATTTTCTTTTCAATGCTTATGAATATTCGTTATTGATTTTTGTGAAATATTACTTTTTCCATCAAAATTCTCAGTTTATGTATTGATTTTTGCAACTTTTGGTGTTATTTTTCTGAAATTTGGCCATTCTCCAGCAGGAAAAGAGACACAAACATTTTGCTTTGAAGAAAGAGAGAAAGACTTTACTTGACTGAAGCCCTCTAGAAAGGTATAGAAATAAAAAGTTGTATTAAAGAGGAAGACCAAATGGAAACCTTTCATATTGTCTCGTCTCATGTCCTCACTCACTACTCGATCAATGCCTTCCTAACAGACTGCTGACTTATAAGTGCAATTTTAGAGGAATCGAACCTTCACCGTATACTTCATTTATAAATAACACTTACTAACTAGCAGAGTAATGAATTAGACTGATGGTAATTAATGCCAGTTCCATTTTAACTTGGCCTTATTAATTATTTTACATATGTTATTTAAATCATGCATTAATTGAATTATTGACGGTATTTTAGCTGGAAATGATAACTGATTTTTTTTAAAAATAGCTAGTTTAAAAAAGAAAAAAAAGTATCTGAAATATTACTCCAAAAGCTTTTCTTTGTATTTTAACTTCAAGAGTGTTAAAGGAGCAAAAGAAAACTTTTAAATATTGGTGAAAAGATATGGAAACTTTTCTTTGTTCTTCCTTTGATTTTAATGAATTGCACCTGGTCATCAAAACTGAAAAATTTTTCCCGAAACAAATTTTCCAAAATGCCAATTTATGAATATATTTCGGAATGTGATAGGCGAAAAAATGGGAAAGTTATAAGAGTGACGTGAAATGACTGAATGATGCCATGGCAAATGATAGCCTTGACAGATATATCTTTTGTAAATACATTCTGACGTATGTTTTGTTAACCTTTTCCCTGCAGAGAACTAATCAGACGTCATTTCCGCCATGCGAGAAAATATATTTGAAAACGGTAGTGATTTGGAGTAATTAATAGTTGTGAAGTAGTTAGCTATTGCAGAAAGATCAGAAGCAGATGAAAGACAACGCAATTGGATCTTTTCGATTCTAGCCACGATTACCTTTTTTATTTTGTTTACTCAGATCTAATTTTAACCCAGAAGAACCTTCAACTGTTCTTTTCAATATATGTATATCTTCATCCTTCAAATCTACAACGCTAAGCTGGAACTTAACAGTTTAAATATCAGTGAGTAAGATCGACACATGATGGAGTACGAGAAACTGTCCACTTCACTCTTTTATTTATTCAGTGCATCGATTTTTAAATACCGGTATTTCTGTGGGAATGTTAATAATATCTAAAGGGAGGAATAAGAGTGATCCCGGAAATGTGTTTCGAGATATTCGTCTAATTAGTAAGGGTGTTGTTAGTTCATTGGACATATTACACATACCATTGGAAGACTGTTTGATTAGCTGTATGGGAAGAGCTTTAGCTAATTCATCTCCTTTCATTTCACATATTCGTGATATTTATTTTGGAGGAAGCTATAAAACGTAAAGCCATTTGTGGAATCACCGGAAGAACTCTGTTACTGTTGTTAAAATTTCGAGAAATGAATTGACATTAAATGCATGATCGACAGCTTCAGATTTCTCCTAATCTCTTCATTCGCCTCTTTTTTTTTTTCAGAAATCATAATTCAGTTCATGTAATTTCAAATTATTTCAAAACTGTCAAATTTTGGAAAAATTTTTCTGACGAAGAAATAACGTGAATGCAAAAGTTGTATGATTGGATTTTTCTTCTATGAAGAAATTATTTAGAATTTGAATCATTTTTTCTTGTTCATGTTGAACAGTTTCTTTACATACTTTATTTAGTCAGGTATGATTCCATGAGTGGTAAGCAAAATTGAATCACTCTTCACTTATCATTTATCAATCTTTTTTCATCCATTTTACCATCTAATCATTTACCGATCACCCTCCACTTGCCTTTAATTAATTTTGATGCGAAAATGAATTAAAACTGGAAAAATTCCACTCACAGTGATCGCTGATGCAGTATTTAAAAAATTATTTGAAGATTACAAAGAAGTACAGTGATAATTAGGCGAACATTTTGGCCGAAATCACATAGTTGTTCCTCATCTCTCTTTGTATGAAGGAAATTAATGCAATTTCTTATTCAAATTAAAATTGAATTTTTTCTTTTTAAATTCTTTTAAGGAAAAGCCTCATCTTTGTTATTAGCAAGGCCTAATTAATCATTAAATATTCCTGGTCATATTTCTCATCTTTAATCTCTCATTGTACTTTCATTGAGTCATCGCTGACAAAATTCAGTAAGATAATTGATAAATGAATGAATTTTAGTGTTTGAAAGACGAAAACAAAGTAGCAGTAACAACGACGACGGTTACCTTAGAGGAACAACAATTACAGCACCGACAACTGACGACCACAGGTAACAACGGTACAGCAGTTGCCGGTGATTGTTTGGATGGCACCGCTAAAGGTACCATCATCTCGTCAACCGTGGCACCTTTCGATTCGCAACCTTTCTTTCCCCTCTCATCACCACCAAAGGAGAAATTTAAACTTACTGGTGTAAGTTTAAATTTTCTATTTTAATATTTAATATACCTACGAACACTTTTGATGTTGAAATTTTTGAGAGTGAATTGAACGCGTGCTGTTTTTAAGGGTACTGGTGCTACCGCTTTTCCGAAACGTCAATCACGTCGTACTGTAACAGTGCTAGATAGTAGCTGTCGAACGAATTCTGCGGAAAATGACCGTTATCAACTTTCCAGACAAGATGCTTCTGTCAGTCACGCACGACGTAGTCCTCTGGGAAGGTTCCTCTTTTAAAGTTTTTTTTGAATAAAATGGAAACGCTATCGTGATTTCATCTATATCTGTTAATTTTTTGAATGATCTTAAAAGCGGATTGGAATGAGATGTTCACATTGATTCTGTCATGTAGGAAATAAAGAATGAGTATTTTATCGCCAAAAAAAAAAAAAAAATCCTAAGCCTAGGATACTGGGCCCCTAGTAGCTATCCAACCACAGTTACAATTTTGTATTCATCATCATAATGGTATTAAGCAAATTAATATGGTTGTTATTTGTCTTGTCAAATTAGATACTTGTCTTCATCAGGTAATTTCATTTTACTTCAAAATTCACGATTATTATTAAGATGTTTTACTCATGGAACTCACATTTTGTTGATAACTTTCATGGAAAAAAGAAGGAATCTCTAGTTGAAACTTTGTCGATCAGTTGAAGTTTTCAGAATTCTACTGATTGATGTTTCAAACTAGGCGTTATTTTTAATTCAAGTTAATCAGCTGGTTTTGTATGAACTACAGATAGCATGGGAAGCGGAATGTCACATCACATATCTCCATGCCATTCTTTCTTTTCTTCTCCCTCAGTGCTAATTTTTCCATGCAATGCTGAATTCTTCAAAAGACTTGTGACATTTTTATAATCGTTGAACTCTTACAATTTTATGGAACAATCCGACAAAGTGGCATCGACCCATGCCTGTCACACGCGAACTAAGCTTCCTCAGTTGGTTCACGACTGATAATTGCCTTGACGCGGTCCACTTCCAAGTTTATTTCCTTGTTATCATTTGATGATAGCATGTTCATGCTGAATGAAGGTATAAAACGACGCTGTCGGTACTTCCGCTCCTCCGTGAAATCCGTTTTTTCGTTATTTATTTCTTCAAGCACTTCCTGGAATGTCTCCTCCAGTAATGAGAGCACTTTCTTCGCGTTGATATTCTGCATATACATCGGACTTTTGATATTGAACACTGTCGTGTGCTTCACGAATAACGACTCTTCAGTTGGCAATACTCTTGCTGCACTGTAAATACAGTAGCAAGTTAGCACGAAATAAAGAAACTTCAGAAGAACCGCTTGAGTAGTATGACTGGAGAAGGCGGCCATTCTCGATGATGGCTATGAACCGAACTGATTTTATAAACCATCATTTTACTATTAATTATTTGCTAATTTTCATGCATATATTACAATCTTTTCAATTTTCTATCCCAATTTGTTACAGCTACTGTTGGCTGATTCTGGAGAAGATGGAAACTTCATAACTGATAGAAGAGTAGATTCTGTGTTAGTAATTTGTGAGCTGAATATTTTTCAAAAATGTTTCAGCACTCGTTTTACACAAAGGATAGACAGATAGATGAGATAGATAGCTGGAGCAGTTCTTTTGACTTGACTTGCTTGATGATGATAGGGATTGATGATGGTGATGATGCTGATGATTGTGGTATCGTTGATGCTGATGATGATGATGATGATGCTAACAGTAATAGTAATTTTAATAATAATAGCGTTGTTCTAGTGTCTCTGCTTGTTTTGAAAACTTCTGAACTCAATCACTGCATTTCATCCACTTGCTATTCACAACCGTTTTGGTAAATTGCCACTGATCGATGATCCGTTATCGATCTCTAGCATTTCAGTTGAACTTGGCTACTTTAAGACCCACTCTTGAAGGATTGTTATTTTCAACCTTTGGTGATTATTTATGTTTGAAACCTATTTCTCACGTATTTTTGACTTTCTTGTCCGCTTTTATTCCCTCCTGTCGTTTTTCTTTACTTTTTTGCTTGCTTTTTTGACCATAAGGTAAGTTAATTGGTCTTTGGCACTTTTCCTAGATTCATTAGGATGCACATTACTTTGTCGCTTCAGAGAGATTGTTGTGCTTCATTTCCAGCTAACAAGCTAAGTCCTAGCATTTATTAGATTTCAATGTTTCTGCTGAACTTAACTTATTATGACGTAAAACAAATGACTTAGCATTTGTTAGAATTCTAAGAAACGCTAAGGTATTTGAATTTAAATTAGTTTAAGTCAGGGATAATTTCAAATAACGTCTGTTGAAATTCTAATGCATCGTTTAATCTTCGATGCATAAACTTAGAACTTCGTTGCTACTGTAAATGAAGCATTTACAGCTCTGAATGCACTTCAGAATAAGTGAAGCATTTTTAAAGGCCTTATCTACCAGTTAAGTTAACTCTTCATCAACTTCTCTAGTCTAGAGTCTTTATATGGCTTAGCCTTATCTGGGTGGTGAGCAAAGGCAATAATGTCCACATGGAATTTTCATTTGTAAAAAAAAAGAAAGTATTTCTTGTGTAGAATCAACAATTCCTAAACATGAAGGAAGCGAAGTTTCTGTTCATCTCCAAGTGCAAACATGTGAACTTCAGTGCTGTGCAACAGCTGTCCCTCCAAACATCCATGTGTTCAGTGCCTTCAGAATCACTTCACTTCTCCTCCGAATCAGTTATTATTGACTCAGCTCAGAATTGCTTCCGTTTTACTCCACTTTACCTTCTGGCGATGGCGAATGGATACAGAAAGCATTTATTCTTCTCTCTTCAGGTGACATTCTACACAGCAGAATTCTTGTTTTCATTTTCTATCAAGTATACTTATATTCTTATTAACAAACAAGGAAACTCAAGTCTTCTGTGATTTTCCAGTCAATCTGAGTAGCTCTGATTATTCAGTCAGTGTCATTTTCTGGTAATAATAATAATGACTCATGAATGTATTACACAGGATGTAATTAATGTTTTGTATGATTGTTGATTATTGATGATATCAGAACGCCCTCAGAGATTCTGTGTGTCCCAATCACAACTTCAATTTAAGCTCTTTATCAGGAGTTCTTGCAGTATTTTTCGAAAGAACGCATCTGAAAGGTATAGCATCGATATGAGAGGTAGAGCTAAAAGAAATGTAAACTTTGATTGGAATCAAAAAGTGAGACGAGAGTAAGGGCACATTTTGGTGTATGGTTTATATTCTTTCATCCATTCCTCTTCAAAACTTCTCATATTAAAGATGCTATGCAAGAATCCACTTTTGAATCTGTCATCCGTGATCCGTGGTGTTCACATGGATTCAGATGCTTCATGATGTTCAGAAAGATGTAGAGCGGACATCCATGCGACTTCAGATTCACACGATTTACTGGGTTGTTGAAGACACCTTTGTAGTCAGTCACAATATATGAGGAATGGATTGTGATAACACACTATCACAAACAGAAGAAGAGAACGATGAGATTGAGTTGGATAAAATAGGAGAGGAGTGTGAGTTCGACTTGAGTTCAGGTACTTCCTTCTGGACAGTGAATCATTTCGTGTCTCATTTGCGAATGCTTCATTCATTTAGGGAAACAAAAGAAGTCGACAGTTGTTGAACTTCATTTTGCCAATTTCTAATGAGTAATTATGCTGGAAAGAATGGATCAAGAAATTCTGGACCGATCGGTCTTGCCGAAAAAGGAATGAATTGAAAGAAGCAGCTACCGGTTGCAGTTCTAGTTGCACTATTTCCAAATCGTCATCATTATCATCAGCACTGACATCATCATTTATAATCTTCTAGTTTCATCTGTCGTCGGAGAGCTTTGGTTTTGCTTTTTTTTTTTTTCTTTTTTTCCACTTTTACCAGTCTCTTTCCATTTTTCTGTTCTCGTTAGTGTTTTGTTCTCCTTCATTTCCAGTTTATTTTATCCTTCAAATTTCCTGTTATAATTCTGATAGATGTCATCTCGTTAGTACGAAATATATCGGAGGAAAATTGATGCTTCCTGTATTTTCAATTGATTATGCTATCAATATCGCAATAAATCTCACACTTTTCTCGAGAGCAATCTTCTTTAGTTTAGGTCTCATACTTTCAAGTATGTGAACGAAGCTGAAGAGAAAAATGCTTTACAAATCAAGCAGGAGGAAAACGGTCCATCTTTTAGTTGTCTAAACAAAATAACTTTCCGTAAGTGTGAAACTTTTGTTTATCACTCTATAGCATTCATTTATTTGAGGTCTAATTACTCTTCAAACATCAATTAATCGTATCTATTTATTCCTAGCATGAGTCTAGGACACTTTCAGTTTTCTGATAATAACAGTGCCCATTTTTTTTTTGGCCTATTAAATTTTTGTCCATTGGAAATTCAGGAAGTGCTTGAAAGCTTTTTCCTTTTCTCTGATTCAGTTAAGTTTTAAAAAATTCCAACTCCCTCCTATAACATTGCCTAACACCTCATGTTTTTTATTAAAAAAAACTCCCTCGTAATCACGCTGACGTAATAATTATCACACCTGATACGATCAACTGACGCCAGTCTAGACGCTCAGTCTAGATAAATTGGTCACAACTATCGTTTATCTTTTGTTGTATCTTTAATTTTTTTCATTGTCAACGAGCGTGTGAGTTGAATTTATACTGTCATTTCAACAAAATTCATTCTGAACATTGATTTGGATCATTTTGTGCTACTATTACTATATTAACAGTTATTGTTGCTGCTACAACAAAGATATCCTTATTGTATGATTACCTGGGTTGCTAAGACAACAACCAGCAACGGCAAGAGTTAAGTGTGATCGAATGTACGGTTTAGTGGGAACGCAGTATTCCTGTCCGGATGGCCATCTTTTATCAGTACCTGAAGTAACGCCATCTTCCGGTAATGAAAAACGGCAGCAACAGGCAGTAACAGATCATATTGATAGTTTGAATGAAATGGAAAAGGAGGCGAGTACGGAAACACTGTAAGAGTTTCACTTATCGATATGTTCTAAAACTTAACAAAGTTTTCCCTTCTTCATTAAATTTCTTTAATCAATAAGAGAAGGTGATGTTTAGTGAGAATTACAAATGAGAAGGATAATGGATGTTATTGTTACAGCAATGAATTGTGGTACAATTTGATGTATAGTGGCGCAAACTGTTAATGGAAGAATTAATTAATGATCAGTAATAAAAGTGCACAGAAATAATTAAGGAATTGTAGGAGAGACCCAATTTTGAATGGAAAAAAAAAAGAGTCTAATTCTGGAAATGTTTGCTCGATAGAAATTACTGGTAAAAACTTAATTAGTTGCTGATGAACTTCGATGGCTACTTCCTGATTCTCCTCCGAATAGCATGAAATCATTCATTTCTCTTTAATGGAAGAGATTATGTGAAATTATGTGAAATAATAGTTTGTCATTTCCGTAGAGAAAAACAACAGTGTGTTAATAGGCTGCTAAAATGATTAGAAATTCTAGTTATAACTAATTAAAAGTTTTGTTATTAGTTGGAGATTTTGTTATGAGATATTTGTTCCAATTCGAGAAGTGTTTAATAACTGACTTTCCTAGAGGTATTCGTTTACAGTTGCTGTACTGAAATAAAGGAGAAAAAAAGTGGGGTCATCGGAATATCGAAAAATTCTTCTTTCTTCGTTTTTTTTTTTCTTTTTCTTCTCCTCTCGATCATTTCGACTTTCTTGTATCAAATTAATGTATGAAAAAATATGAATGAAAAGGCTGGAAGAAGTTGTACTGCTGTCTTCCTAAGATGCATATTTGCACTAACCATCTATAAAGTCTTAAATATTCCCCAGATTGGTCCTCAGATGAGTAAGTGCTTTTTTCATCCTTTATGATCACAATTCTTGGCTAATACCGATCATTAATCTGTATATATATATATATATATGTGTGTTGATAAAGTGTTGAGAGGAAGATATTTTTATACAAAAATGTAAAAGTGAATAGAAGGACATGGCATCATTAATTGACTTGTTTACCTTTTCGCTCATAAAATCATCGAAACATGAAAAGAATAATTCTATATTTTCATTCCTATTGTAATGAGAAATATTAACGGTAATGTAGTATGCAGGTTTCGATGATTGCTGTCACAGTTAAGATCAATCGATGCTGTCACAGTTAAGATCAATCGATGCTGTCACAGTTAAGATCAATCGATGCAGAAGTGTTTTATATTTATTTTGTCTTTTGAAGAAAAATTGGTATTTTATTCAGTTTAATCTTAGCTAAACGACTTTCTATTGTTTTAGTTGGCTAAAAATTGCTAACTCAGTTTTCGTACTTCAATAATCACACTTTTACAACTATTGCTATCAGTTGATCTCATCGTTCAGTTAATTATTCAAAAACAACAATTTCATTAGTAAAGATTTTCTTAATTTCAATTTATCCTGAAATCGGATTCTTCACTTATTTCAAACAATAGACAGCATAACTGTTTGACTACATGTCTCATTGCAGCATAACTGTGAATATTTCACAATTAATTTAGAAAATTTTAACTGCTCGTGTTGCTTGGATAATTTTTCCAGGCACTCTCATCCAGGCTCTTTTCACATCTATCCTTCAGTGAGAACATTGAATTCTCCAACATGCAATCTAAGCTGCTGATAAAATGCTTCCTGTCTTGCACTTGACCGTATACTCCGAGATGCTTTTTAAATTTTAGCACCTGTCTATGTTCATCGTTTTATGTGCTATCACCCTAAACAAACAGCTCAATTGATGGCTTCCGTAATATTTTCCGGAATACTTGTGTCTGAATGTGATAAGGTGTATTTTAATTTTTTTATTTTTATCAATTTCATCATTTGAGTTGCAGGTTCCAACTTCTTCACCAGTCTTTTCTTACTTTTATTGTTTCTTATCCAATTAAGCTCCACTTATTATTGATTGTCCATGCTTTGTGTAAGTTTGACAAGTTTATTGAGTGAATGCGCATGGCCTAGTCTTGAACAAATATCCTTAATACTCTTCGTCTAATTATTAGAACGTTTTTTAATGGAATCGGAAATTATTCTGCAAAATATCCATCACGCAGATAGTGCTAGTTAGGAGGTTAGAAATTCTTAATCTAAATGCTTAAGAATGAGACTGGAAGAATAGAAGTAGAAGTGGATGATGCGAATTTTCGATAGCTTGCCGAAACATGCTAGCTGGACAAGACTAAACTTAATTGCTGTAGTCATTTGTTGGATGGTCTCGAACTTGATAGAACAATTTTCATACCTGTGTTCCATCAATGGAAGTAGCATAATTTGCAAGGATGATCAGAAAAAACTAAAAAGTTTTCCTAGAAGAATGAGTCATCGCTCAGATAGTGCCAAATATGTGATGTGATGTGACTGAGAATTGAATAATGCTGTCAATTGCGTAAGAAAAGAAGTGTTTATGGAAGAGCAGAAGTTCTTTTCAGACTTTTAGAATCAGATGAGAGTGAAGAAGGCCGAAAAGTGGAAAAGACAGGACCTGATGGAGAGGTGTGGGAAGGCGAGAGCGAATGAAGGAGAGGAAAAAAGCGAAACAAGAAACCTGTTTCCTCTTTTCGTTGTATTTTACATTATTTTATCACTGCCATCAGTACTCGTTACATATTTTGTCCAGGTAAAGGTAAAAGAGAGGGAGTAAATGAATGGGAGAGTGTGATTGTGATGGTACTTACCTGTATTCAGGAAAGTAAAAGAGAGGGAGTAAATGAATAGGAGAGTGTGATTGTGATGGTACTTACCTGTATTCAGGAAAGTAAAAGAGAGGGAGTAAATGAATAGGAGAGTGTGATTGTGATGGTACTACTTATCTGTGTTCGGGAATCAGCTCTTTCCCCTTGTTTTCTTCGTTCCTTACAGAAACAGGATTCTGTGACGGAGAAGCACACCGAAGCATTATAACGAAAATCCTGAGATATTTGATCAGAAGGTGGATTATAATCATTTTTATTTGGTAGCTACTTGCAGAAGACATTTATTTCACTTCTTTTTTTTTTTCCATCGAACAATTTCTCACGATGCTGTAAGTACTCGAATCATTTTAAATAGAAAGTGTTCGGATGATGATATTTTTGTTCAGTAATTAATTAAAAACTTGAGAAAATAAGTTAATTTTAAATTTAGAAGGGAAGTTTGTTTGGGAAATTCTACAATGTTGCTAAAAAAAAATAGGTAGAGCTAAAGGTTTCTTTCATGTATGAGCAAACAAAAAAAGAAAGATATAAATAAAAATACAGAAAATAGTTAAACTATCACACACGACGTCTGAAACAATAGCGTTAAGTAAAATCTTGCGTAAACGGTAGCATTTGAAGCGTAGAGATTTGTACTACATAACAGTAAAAGTTTCAGTTCAGTAGATTAAGTTTCTGCGATAGCATTTGTTGCGTTGGATGATCACTGTCAAATCAGTGAAATAATCCGGTTTGTTTGAATGTGTTATATCCGTTTTATCATATCTTTACATCAAAATTACAAAACGACTGCTCTAATCATTAAATTTAGTGGCAAATTTGATTTAATTTTTTAGTTAAATATGTGCCTTCAGTTTGTTGACTGAACCATTTATGTATCCAGTTCGATATAACATGAAAATCGTAATATCTTACTTTTCTCTCGAGATCATTGTCAAAGATATTAGGAAGGCTTGAACATTTAGAAATATTATCAGTGATAACTGGTCTAATCTGTTCTTTAAAAGCTCATAGTTTATAGCGATGGCACCACTTTCATTAGTATAATGTAGATCTCTGTCGAATATATCATTTGTTGCAGTGAAATTATATTATAATAAAAGTAACCACACGTCTGTTTATTCAAATTCCTAAATTTTTAACTTTACTCATTCTAATAGATCCAGTTTATTCCAAGATTTTGTTTATTTTTTGAGTTAGCAAATTGTTCTATTGGAAAATTTAGACAATTTTATTGTTTTAAGATTACTTTTAATCCTTCAAATACTTTAATTGTTAAAAATTTTAACTTTTAAGTTTTTTAAATTATACTGCGGTTGTACACTCATATTTGCTAAAAGAAAAAGCAAGTTATTATCCAAGTGAGGACTTTTCAACTTTAGTTAGATGCTAAGATGGAATTCCAAAGTTATCGCATGATCCATTTGTACCTTCATGATAATTAAAAGATATTCGATTGATTTCTCAAAATTATCTAAGGAATTTGACAAGAAAGGACATTCGAAAGTATGAAATATGGGGTAGGGCTGAGAAAAATTATAATTAAATTAGTAACAGTTCTACAATCTTCTCACCACATTTACATGCTCATCAAAAACCATTTCTGTGACAATTATTTTTTATGATATTACAATCCAGTCATAGTCATCCTTTCCCTCCATATGAATACTTCACTAAATTCTTTTTACCGTAAAATCAGTTTATTTTAACGAGATTGTTATTAGAATACTGTACTACAGCAATTCATTTGCTTGATAATTTCAAAAAAAAAAAAAAAAGCTTTTATTCAGAGAAAAGAACTCTTCACACTTGGAATTTTTCCATGTTTTGAAGATTTTCAGTGATTCATTTCATAACTGTGACATGTTTTATTCATTTGTGTCATTTTTCTAAAAAGAGAAAAAATTCAAAAGCATTTACTATTTTCATATTTAAATTCTAACAGATCGAGAAGGAACGAAAGAACATTTACTGGCTAACATGGCTTTTTGATTTTTATTATTTTTGTCTACTTTGCCTCATTACCCTATTGGATATTATTAGTGTACAGTAATGCTATATACAGCAGCTCCACTTACAGTAGCTCTCATTACATTCTACTTGATCCTGTTAAAAGAAGGACAAAGGTCACTACTGTTTGTGATTAATCGGAATTAATTAAAAAAATAGTTGCAGAACAGACGATTTATGGTTCGAATTGGACGATGACGATTTCGAATGCCGTCTGAGTCCAAGTTCATCATCGCTGTATGAATCGACTCGTCTTTATCAGTCTATGGATTCCGCTCCAACTATTCGGCCACGTCGTCCACCAATTGCCTTGCCACCACCTCCGCCACGTTCCGCACCACCTCTGAGTGATAGCAGTCAACAGCACACCATCGATATAGTCTCCGTTTCAACTCCTGCGGGGTCAATTCCAGTTCGGAATGGTCTTGGAAAGGTCATGGCTACAACAGCAACATCCAATAATGCCCTGACAAGACAGGCCAATACGGTTGAAGATCCGTGTTGCGTAGCGCATCGGCAAGATAACGATGTCGAGTCGGATCACGTTACGGTATCGGTTACCAGAATTCCTAAATTTTGTATCGGGAAGGTTAACACCTTGAACTGAGTTTGGCTAAGAAGGAAATTTCACTAAGTTCTGGCTTTAACATGCTAACTTGATAGGAAAGAATAGAAAACAGCTATCCATTTATAAGAAAAAATGACTAGGCCTAAGCTACTGCATTGCGTTTTTGTTAAATTAAAAAACTTCTGAAAAGCTGAAATTCTGTCTGAAATTATTCAAATAGTCATTTTAATGTTTCTGTTAACTTTACAGAAGAAAAGATCAAACCACTGTAGCAAAACACTGAAGACTGAAACTGTTTCGTCAGTAAATGTTCCTTTTTAAGTTTACTTTAAAAACAATTCTCTATCGCCTTTTGTCTATGATTTAATTCATGTTATCTATTTTTCTGATTAAAGCTTCGTATATTTCAAACTATTCCCTGTATTCCAGAAATTGGTTTAAATTCTTTTAAATTTTCATCCAATTGGTTTAAATTTTTGAGTAGAAGGAAATAGATCCACTATTTCCCTTCATGTTATGTGGCGTTTTACCGATTTTTGTTGGTTGTTTAACTTTTTTATAATTATTACAGGTTGTCAACTCTGTAGAATTTTTTTTTCTTTTGTGGAATTAAATACTAACTTCTTGATTAATATGAAGAAAGTACTTATTCCACTTTCAAATTCCTATTCACTTCTATCATGTTTATTTGTCATCATACAAAATTACGGGAAGAGATCGAGGAAGCAATAATTACGGAATGTCTTTCAGGCATCAACCGCCGAAATACGATTACAGCAGTCGCTGTCGACGCCGTGTCCGGATAGTAGCGGAGATGTTGCTGGCAACGATGATCAGCCATCAACATCCCGGAAGGTCGGTTAATTTCTTCAGGACTTTTCTCAGTTTAGCTTCATATTTCATATTTCTCTGTAGAGGAGGGAGATTGAAGATTTCTGATATAATTTTCGATCAAATTTCACTCTCTGCTTTATCGCTCTGTTGTTGTAATAATACAAGTACCTTCAAAAATCGAAAAGGGAGGAATCTGATTTCACGTAGGTATTCTGTACTACACGGATTCTTCCCTCGCACTGATCACTAATTGTAGCGTAACTTTGATAATTAATGTAAGAGAATTTAATTCTTTCGAAAAGATTTACTGCACAAATAGATATCGTGAGGAGTCATTTTAGCAGAATTTCCGGATGAAAAGGAAGAAAGAATTTGTAGTGAAATCTGTCTCTCTGTCCATTTCTTCATTCTTTATTATAATTGGCATGAGATGGTATAGGGGTTACGAGGAATGTTTGACAGGGCAATAGTGAGAGGCTACTGTAATATAATTATTACTGGTATATTTCAATCACAATGTTTGCTGGTTGGAATTTTTCCACATTAAATTAAGTTATCTTTTTTCTAAATACTGTTTTATCACAAATATAGCTTCTCTGATACTGTATCCTTTTGTTTGCGCATTCTTCACTGATGCTAAAATTGGCAAAGTTAAATTAGATTCAAATCACTGGTTTCCGCCCCTTGAACTTTCTAGTTCAATTTACTTCTTTTTTCTTATGTCCATTAACCGAACAGTCAATTTTTTTTTTACGAAATCTCCAAGCAAATAGAGTAGTGTTAGTCATAGCAGTTAGATGGTAATAGTTTCAAACGAAATTCAATTTTTAGCAGAGTACAGATGTTCCAAACTATTCTAGTGAATAAGTATATGACGTAGGATATCTACATGAAAGCAGTTAGGACCAGTTGCGCCATTTTCTTAACCTTTGACACTGTGAAAGTTTTAAAAAGATCAGATGAGGGGAAAATGAAAAAAGCAGTTTGATGTTCAAGAAATACTTCTCAAGTGTCTGTTGGTATACTTGGCTAGAAAATGCTTTTCACTGTTCTGGAATAGCTTCTGCTCTAATCTGAAGAAAGTAGCAATTGCTAAGACCATCAAGCCATACATACAAATATGTATGCATGGCTTGTTGTTAAAGGAAGTAGAAACGTCAAATTTTTGACGTCAGAATAATGCAATGTCTCGTTTGTGTCACTTAGGAAGGTTGAGACAGCTTCCTGTCACCTCCATCTTTACAAATACAAATATGCTAGCATATTGTACAGAGAGCAATCCAGTGTAGGTGTGAATTTAGAAATAACATTACATCTGACGAGCAAATTTGAAATATTTTTTGATAACTGATCCTGATTCAAAATATGCAGTCTAATCTTGCGGCCTACTAGTTAGTATCTTCTCTTCCGATGCGGTTTTGATGCCACCAGAATAGTAACTGCAGTAATAGCCTAAGGCTACAACGACGACATAGCTGGCTGTTGAATTTCAAAAAATGTTTACATTGTGATGTGACTCCTATCTGATTGGAATGTTGCTACTTTAATTGACAAGTTCCAGACCTTTATCACTATTAACAGCCATCATTCTTCTGATCTAAACTTGACCTAATGAGTCACAGATTACATCAAGAGTGGTGATTTTCTGTTCCCGAGCTAATGTCTTGTCCCATTCCAGGTATAAAACTCTCCTTAGCAACATTAAACAAGTCTTTTTTTTCCGCAGGAATCAGAATACAGACGCTTCAAAAGTGAAGGTTCATCAGCTGGGGTCTGTTCTTTGCCCGCACCTGAAATGGACGTAACTATCGATGACCTCTCGCCAATCGCCGATCCACGTTCTTCATCACCCAGTCGTCTCAGTTTATTTCAGGTAGCTCATATTACCATTTGAAACATTTTTAATTAGCTAAATTAGGTGGCATAAGATTGTCACCGTTACAGGATACAGTAACCAATGGACCATTAACGAAGCACTCACACACAGAACAGGTGATGATGATGCACACCTTGAAGACCAAATTATCAAAATACCAAAATTTTATCGACAAAGCATTCGAACATATTGCTCAGGGCAGCGATGAACAGATTATTGAGGTTTCATTTATTTCTTCCGAATCTCTCTAATCAGTGATCTCTTCTTGGCAGAAAGAGACAACTTCGCCAAATTCATTTTCATTCCTGCTACCTTCTTCCATTCTTCTCAGTTAATAAAATTTCCAATAAGTTTAGCACCATCAGGAAGTAGAGGGCAGAAGGACATTTGTTTGTTCGCACTTCGTACTATATTTATAAGTACATCAAGGAACTCACTTAGGTTACGTTCAGATTCTCCCATTGCACTAGAAAGTGCTTAACCTTTTTTGATACTGGTCTTGTACTTCAGCTTCTTCTTTCTTAACCTTTAATATTTCAGTGGATTCTTTTCTACACTTTCTCCTTTCTGTGTAACATCTAAAGAGGTACGTTGTAAGGAGTATCACGCTATCTGTCGTACTTAAAAGGGTTACACTTGGCATACCAAGTTTGTCAGTAACATATTTGCATAACATTGAATAAATTAAAATCCATTCAGAGAATTTAAATTTAGTATAAATCTCAAAGGTTATTATTAGGTACTGTATTTTACAGGGATGTACAATAGTAGCAAAGGTGATGACAAAGGCGTGGATGTTCCCGAAAATTTCACACGATTTATCATACGCACTTTGTGATTATCTGCGTGATCAGAATTACTTCGACTCCCTCATAATGAATTTTATCAAAGCACAGACTTGTGAACCTGGTAAATTACACTTGAAATTGTTAAATCTTCAAACTTTTGTAAAGATGAAGCTGTGAGTGGTAAGAATCTTCATGTCCCATTAATCCTTATCTCATTTACTACTACAAGAAAGATTCTGTGTTCCCGTGAGGAATGAAATTCTCGAGCAGTGAAGATTTTATTTGTTAAGAAGAAAGCTCTCTCTCTCTCTCTCTCTCCCATCCACTCCTCTTCGCTTCTCTGAAATTCACTCATTAAATTAATTAATTAGACGCTTTAAAGATACAGTCGAAATAAGTAGATGAAAAATATTCAGAAATGATAGAAATTCGATGAAATCCTTAAATACTATAGGATTTTTTTTTTTTTTCAATCTATTGGAACAAGACCAATTTTTTTTTGCTTCTGTTTGGAGTCAATGACATGACCTTGGCGTCATCCAAATGTTTTTTGAGTTGTAGTATCCTGTAGTCATGTGAATAAGTTTGTGGGAAATGAGAGGCGCGTGAGATTTTCTCCTTCCATTTTTGGCTCTTTTTTGTTTGAAACCTCAGGCTTAAATTTGTTTGCTTTCTTTTTTTAATGCTGGATTTTGTTTCGGGATTTGTATGTTTCTGTTTCCGGATATGGCAACTATTTTGCAGTTCGATTAGCATGCGGACGTGTGCTAGAAGAATGTCTTTCGTTGAATAATCGAGAATATGTTGTTAACAAGGGTTATTTGAAAAAACTTGTTGCAACAGCTGAGAAACTGAACAAAAATCCGGAGCAGCAACGGATGTCATTATCAATTATGGAAAGTTTATTCAAACACTCAACTGCTACCACTTACAGGTGCGTATATGGAGACCTTCTTTAATATGCTCTAAACACCGGTCAGATTAGTTAAAGGGAATGAATAAACGGATAATTAATTGTACTGAAATATAACTTCATCTCTTCGTCAATTGTTTAAAATAGTTTTTTCTTTCTTTTGAAATGCTCAGCGTTGATCGATGATTGATTGATCGATTGTATTGCATGAGCATTATTTTTGGAAGATTCAATTTCAGACTAATTGAGTATGGTGTTTTGGATCATATTTTACTAACTTGTAAGCGTGCTACCGATACGCCTATAACTTTACGACATGCTGCACTTGCACTTGCCAATCTGTCATTGTACAGCTGTTCGGAAGCAAAGAAAAAAATTATTCAAAAGAAGGTATGTTGTGATTGACTTCATCAAGTGACTACTTCCGGCGAATTATCATAGCGTATGTGTGAATGAGCCTAGGCTAGTTGTCGTTACGCAGAATGCCTATGGATCACTCAGATGTATTTTTTGACAACGCTGCAAACTTCTGACCATCTGTATCCATCCATTCACGGAGAAATTGGAATCGGTCAGTTGCAGAAGTGGGAATCTGACCTTCTCTTACATATGCCATCTCCGAGGAATGTTGGAGGTCTTGCAACTTCTTTCCTCTTTATCAGTTTATCCTTCATGAAAAAGTTTGTCAGAAACGGAATTGTTTGCATTTTCCATCCGACAATAATCGATTCATTCACACTGTATGAGTCACATTTGGGGTATCGTTCTTGCAGCACTGCTGTTTGTCCTTTTTTACAAAATTCTTCTTACAAGATTTGAATTTAATTCTTCAATTAATTGTCTCATCGAAAGTGTGTGAACGTAAGTTTATCTACTTCTTCAACACTGAAAGATGGCATGTTTGCTGTTTGTTAATGATGGCGAAATAAATTTAGTTTCCCTCTTCTCAGAATTATTTTTGCCCAGGCGAAGAATAACAGTATGATTTTCATATGATTCATGAACGAATTTAAAAAATGCAAAATTTGAAAAGAAAGTGAAGGGATGGAAGTACTGAAATGGTTACAGGTGCCGGACTGGTTGTTTTTACTGGCATCACAACCGGATGATATAACACGTTATTACGCATGTTTGGCAATTTGCATGCTTGGAAGTACTAAAGAAATGGAAGCGGCAGTGAACAAGTCCGGTACTTTGGCCCTAGTAGAACCATTTCTACTTGCACATCAAGCGATTACCTTTGCCGGTGATCACTACAAACATTCACAGGGACGACCAAAAGAATGGCTTGAAAGGTACTCTTTCTACTCTTCAGTTTTTTAAGCATTCGCCAAGCATGCAGTATTTTGCTTTTAGGTTTTCTCCTGAATAAATAAGAAATTCGATGAGAACCTTCCGACTACGAGTTTCATTTTAATGATCAGAACATATAGGTGATGATGAGTCAACGTTATTAGTTTTACGGATGATTTTTGATAGCATTGTTCCCAAACAAATTGTGATAATACTTCACCATTCTTGTTCTATTCATTACACAGAAATATAAGTTTCACACCTTTGCAGCCTCAAATAAAGACAAAAATGATCATGAAAGCCCTTTGCTGATCACTGTTAATCTAATTTTTACACTGCTTTTGCATTTCACTTATTGATATTAAGACTAAATTGCCTTCAATTTCATCGTCGTGATAAGGTGCCGTATTTTCAATAGCCTATAATTTATGCTTCACTGAACTAATCTTTACTTTCGAGCTTTGAAATTTCACTGCTTCATTTAATGAAGTAAGGATATCAGATGGGAAATTATATAAGAAGAAATAGAAGTGTCATTGATCAGTATGTTATCAGTATCTGGAATTTCAGCTGAACAGAAATTTCTACTTCAGGTTGTTGCCGATGCTTAAATCGAAGTGTCGTGAAGCACGTAGTATTGCTGCATTTCACTTTACAATGGAAGCAACAATAAAAAAAGATCAACAAAAACTTGAAGTTTTTCAAGTAAGTTATTCGATTTTCAGAATACTTTTTCGACATGAATCCGTGACACGATACGTCGCTACTGGCCGGAAAAATTGTCGCGATTTTCCCACCGTTTTTTTTATGGGAAGACTAGAAGGGAATGTCTGGCAATGAACCGAAAAATAGAACATAACCTGGTATTCTTTCGAAATCGTTCTAGGAACTTTCGAAGAATTTTTTTCTTTGCGAAGGAATTTTTTTTTTTTTTTTTGAGGAAAAAATTATTTGTTGGTTTATTTCAAAAATGTGACGATATTTTCTGCATTATTTATTGCTGAGAGTAATAATTCGGATTTTGATAGCATAATGATAAAAATATAGCGTTACTCATTTCGTGTCGGATCAACTTTATTAATTTGACATTCGCTTCTCAAGTTGCATCTTTAATATATTTTTTATGTCTTTTTTTTTCACAAATTTTTTTAGTTGGATTTTAGTGTTTATAGGTTGCCTATATAGTAACAATCGAAAGTAGACGTAAATATTCCCTAAATTTACCGTTGAGAAGAATCATTAAGTAAATTTAAAATTTCATAGAGGAAGCTCTGTGTTGGTAATTTTTCATTGTTTCATGTAATGATATAAAAAGGATCAAGAACCGCGATTCCTTGATCTTGTAGCTTAGCAAAAGTTCATTTTCACGAAAAATTTTTCTGTCGACTTTTGAAATTATCTTTTCCAGAAGAAATGTACTGAACTGCTAACTGCTCCTGTTCTAATTAATTCCCAAGATTTGTTTTTTAATCAACTGTTGTTAAATTCGAGGAATTCTAACAGTATTCTCTGATTAAACTGACTTGTATGTTTATTTTACCAATAATATTTCTTAAAAAAAATACTTTTAAACTGTTAAGGAATTCATTTTCATATTTTTTTCCATCAATTCTTCCATTGCGTTTTGATAACAGAACAAAAAATGGCGTCAATACAAAAAGAGTGCATTATTTTGATGGGCGGCCTGTTTGAATGTGGAATTGCAATGCAACATAAATATATATATATATATATATATGTGTCTGTGCTGTTACCTGTTGTAGCTTAACGGATTTGGTCTTTTGTTAGTTTATCCGACTAGAACGAAAGTGATGATTCGTAAGATGTAAGCGATACCATCCCTATGATAAGCCTCGCTTTTTTGCTTCTGTTTTCTATCTTCATCAACCATGGCTTGTTTCTTTAGATATAAGTTTACTTTTAATTCTTTCTTGTTTATCTCAGAATTTCACTCCTTATATTCTGTTATCCAAATTGCAATTAATTTGGTTTCAACTTGCTGCTACAAAGTTTTAACTGTTACTTCAACTTTCAAAATGAGACTACTATATAAAATTATGCAGCTAAGACGTTCTCGGACAAAACGATGTCTTTCAGGACCATATGGTGATGAATTTGCTGAGGTATACTAGTCATATTCTAATTTTAATTCAGATTTTTTCCTTTAAACTAGTTATTTATCGCATGATAAAATGTTATGAATATGAGAGTGAAAGCTTCCATTTCTCGATAGTTTCATAAATATAAAATGAGAAAAGAACAAATTCGACATCGGGAGTTTCAGATGCAATAAAATTTAATTGGATGAAATTTAAGATTGATTTGATCCAAGTTGAATTGAATCATATGCGCTTAATGGAATGTAATTATTGTTTTACAGGAAATAGGAGCAATAGCGGCATTGAAAGAGGTTGCATCAAGTCCGGATGAAGTTGCGGCTAAATTTGCAAGTGAAGCCTTGACTGTAATAGGTGAAGAAGTGCCCTACAAGCTTACTCAACAAGTACCATGCTGGACAATTGCTGATGTGCAGTATTGGGTGAAGAAGGCTAGTTTGATACTTAAGTCACTTATTATTATATTAATCCAGTTTAGTGTTTTTGTAACATTTATTATCTGCTGCGTAAACAACTCATTACACTTTTTTCTCTTAATGAAGGAGGAAGAAAAGTGCAGAAGCAACTGCGTTTTATGAGTTCAGAATCCAATAGTTTGAATTGAATTATTCATTTGAAGACACTTTTCCTGTTTTTCTCTTCAGTTTAAATAACTTTTAAGAAAAACGAGTTTATCAGGTTTGATTCAACCACTTTATAGAAAATTATCCCTCTTTTTAGGTATTTTGCTGAGAGTTTGAAAATTTACAATTTTATTCTGCAATTATCAAACAGAAACGAATATTCTTCATGTTGATCTTTTAAATTATGCGTGAATTTTTTCAGATTGGCTTTGAATCTTATGCAGATGCTTTTGCAAAACATATGGTTGATGGAGATTTGTTATTACTGCTAACCGAAAAAGAGCTTGAACAAGATCTTCAAATGTCCTCTGCCCTTCTCAGAAAACGTTTCATCCGTGAACTAGAAAGCCTAAAAGTAAGCTTTCCGTCTTTCAGAAATACAATTTCAGTTTTTGAGGACCTATCTATTTACTCAATAAATTTGTTTAAAATATTAATATTTAGATATTTTAAACAAATTGGGAAGACCACGATTCTCCTTAAAAGCTGAACGGTTAAATTTTTGTCTCATTGAAGAACTGATTACATTTGTTGAAGGACTGCCTTTTCTGATGTTCTTGTTATTTCCAGATTGCAGCCGACTACGGGAGTGTAGATGAAAGTCAATTAGACCAGTTCTTGATGTCGTTAAGCCCCGAATTATCAGTTTACACATATCAAATGCTTGGCATGGGTCTTAATCGCAGTTTGTTGCCGTCTCTAACTGATGAAATGATGAAAACTGTATGTGGAATGCATAATCCTATCCATAGGCTTAAACTGAGGCAAGCATTGCAAGGTAAAACTTTTACTTAATTCATCCGCCAAATCTTAACTTTATGTTCTTCATAATGAAATCGCTCAGTCGTCTGTGATTTGTTATTTTATGGAATTGCAGTAGTGTATTGAAATTTCAGACAGCAAACATATTGATGACATTGAAGTAGCGATATTGAGTAAGCAAATTGATGTATTCATAAGTTATCGACGCAGTACGGGTAATCAGTTGGCCAGCCTTATCAAAGTTTTACTTCAACTTAGAGGATATAAGGTTGATATTTTCATTTTAACGTCACTTATGTGGGATAAGACAAGAAGCAAGACTTGGGATACATTCTTTTTTTAATAGTGTCATGTAATTTACTGTCATATTAATTCTTTTATATCTAGCGTCACGGTATTTTAATTTAGATTTAGCTATGGTTGCAGGTCTTTATTGATGTCGATAAATTGTATGCCGGTAAATTTGATTCATCACTGTTGAAAAATATACAAGCAGCAAAGCATTTTATTCTTGTTTTAACACCAAATTCCTTGGATAGGTTATTCAATGATCATAACTGTGAAGACTGGATACATAAAGAGGTTTGTTAATGGCTTTATTTGATAACTGTGATTATTAAGAAAAAGACTGGAATGTCAATGTAGGGAATTGATGCTTTAGTCTCAACTCATTTTAATTTTGCCTTAATTCATCCAACATTTTGTTTGCCTATAATACATTTGATAAGGTATTTCAGATATTCTCTTATTGTCATCCTTGCTTTTGCCGTACATCTATTCCTAAACATGTATATTTGAAGTGTTTAGGTTCCCAAAATTAATAGATGAAAGATTGGAATTACTTAGTTTGAATGTAGCAATAATAATTACTAATTTGTTTTTCAGTTACGATGTGCCTTTGATCACCACAAGAATGTAATACCGATTTTTGATCAACATTTCGATTTCCCTGCTGATACCGATTTACCAGCTGATATACGACATATAACGCGCTATAATGGTGTACGTTGGGTACATGATTATCAAGAAGCTTGTATGGACAAAGTAGAACGTTTTATCAAAGGCGAACTAAATCGTACACCAAGTATCAGTCAGCAGCAGGTATATATATATATATATATATATATATATATATATATATATATGAGTCAAGTAGCAAAATAGTTTCTGTTCGTATGTTTAATAATTTGTTCCATCAGTGAACTCGATTATCTTTTTTCCTTTCGAAATTAAAGGAATGAAGACAATAAATTGTAGGAGTTTTGCCTAACTAGTAATGATATTGATATTAAGGAGTGCTACAGTGTTAATTACATAATTTTGCGGAAGTTTATAGCTTGCTACTACGATTACATTGAGTGCCGCATCTGCTGATTGAGTGAATTATAAGCTTTTTTAGGCATCAGTAGCATCAAGTACAAGTAGCGGAACGCAGCAGCGTAAAACATCTGCAAGATGGTCAATTGCAAAAACAACACAGAAATGCTCGATAACAAGGCAACAACACAATGAAATTCCAAACAACCATTGTATGGTAATATTTCTTGCAATGCTTCCGTAAAATTTGAGTGTTAGCGGAGCAGTAATTATCATTCATTACTGGTGCTAGAGTTATGCATACAGTGTTGTTAGTAGGTTCCTTTTAATGGTAAACTTAGTGTTGGTAATGGTTAAATTTGTTTTCTTTAAGTCTTGTAACTAGTTAAGAGTTCAATTTTACTTTATAAACGCTCATCTAGTATGATGTTCTATGACTTTTTCCTGTATATTATGGAGAGAGAAAGTAGCGAAGTGTGCTTTTCTGTTATATTCATATTCTTTATTATCGTTTGTTTTCGTTTAAAAGCAATATATTCAAATCATTTTTCAAGATTTTTTCATGTTTGCCTCGGTGTAAAATATTGAGTTATATTTTCAGTCACCTCGGCCACCATTGAGAAGCAGCGCTACAAACAGCATCAGCCGCTCATGATCGACTCATATCTTCCTCCAAGTAGTTATCTTGGACATTACTGAATGAATGAAGGGTGGTGTGGATTTTCTACGGGTTTCCTCTTTTGAGTGCGATTTGTCTGATTCGGTATAGGTTTATTTCAATTCACTTTGGCGAAAGAAAGTTTTTGACATCTGCTAATTCTCCCTGGGCAAGTCTGGTCAAACGCAAGATTCATTGGCTTTATCGTCTTAGTAGCTGGGTCAATGAGCTCATCTATGAAGGTTTTACTTCACTGTTTCAGAGGTTCAATTTCATAGATTTTACTGATTTTTTGCTTATCAGTGCTTTCAAAGGCAAAATTGTTTGTGCTGAGTGAAAGATCTTGCAGGTGCGCAGTAACTTTTTTGAAAACATGCAAACTAATGTATTTAAAGATCTGAGAATCTAATTTTAGAATTCGTGCTTTCATCTTTCACTTTTACCATAGAAAGAAAATACCTTATGTCATCTGAATTGCTTCTAAGGAATTTTTGGGATTGAATATCAGATGTTTTAGCAGATTCAGTCATGTATGTGGGGTAAAACTGGAAAAAGTCGAAAAATAATTATTCGATTTAATTGTTTTCCTTCTGCCTTATACTAATTAAAATGCTATGTACTTGTGTTAAGGAGTGGTTGTCTATAAAAGATATTACTCTTCCCCAGCTGAATTTTTTGTTGTTGGAGAAGGGAATTGCAAGGTTTTTAGGTTATCAGATGGGCATATGGAAAAGAAGCTTCTGTTACTCCCTCCACTAATCAATGATTCTCTTACACGTACATAGAATTTTGTTGATGAAAGCGGCTACATGCCATATGAACATATGGTTTTGCAGAGGTTAGTGTTATTTGCAGAATGGACTGATTCCCTTTTGTTTGTATATTATATTTAAATGTGATATGTAGAATTTAGTCCATGTTGTGATATGTCTCTGCCAAATAATCGCGTTTCCTAATTTATAAATTTGTTGTGTATTTTTTCGTGTTCAGCAATACTTTTGTGTTATGCTATTCTCTTCTATCACTATTCGTGTTATTACTGGGTTAACATGAAGGTCCAATTTTATGATACGTTAGGCATAAAAGTTATACTTAACTGTTGTCCTCGAGGCACTACTGACTGTAAATGAATAAACGTCATGGTCGACTTATACCGTTATTAGAATTTTTTTTTTATTTCATTACCTTCATATGATTGTGTACACTCTGTCGAAATGTCTATTGTGTGTTTCATCTTTTACTCTGTTATGTGATGTTATATCCCAGATAAAGAATATTTGAATAAATACTGTTGCAAGTAAAGCTAAACGGTCTCTAATACACATATGGAAATTCGAATCCATTTCAAATTCAGCGAAATATTATTTCAAACTGAATTCTATTATCCACTTCAACGCATCACTGTATGGTTATAGTCAGTGTGTTAAGGGCATTACTCAGTTAATGTTTGAATAATTCTTTAAACAATGAATCCTGATAACACTTGATAAATTTGGTTCGAGATTGGTTGCTAGAAGGGAATCATCATTTCACAGTTGGACGAGCAAGTATCATCCATGGGATGCGTAGCTCGTAGAGTTTGGTTGTTGCAATAATGAGTTATGTGTGGTATTGTTTTTTTAATTTCAGGCTTACCAGTACGATTCGCGCTACTGGTAGCTCGTGTAGGATGGATTATATCCAGAAGATACTCATCAGGAATGGTCCCGTGCGATCATTTGTCATCTCGAAGAAACACTTACATCTTGTTACATGTTCACATAAACGGTACAAACGACCTTGTCGATATTGTCAGCGTTCTTTCACAAACTTTGGTTAGTGTTTTTGATGCTAGTACTTATAAAGGGAAAAAATATGTCGACAAGAGGCCAAGTATGTTCTCTGTTAAAAATTTAATTTGTATGTTTACCGCTGTACTTCATAAAGTAGTACCAAGTTCCCTAGTGCTGATACAAACAGGCTGATCGCCTTTTACGTAGTTTTTATTATGAAGTTTCGTCGTAGTTAATACTCGAAAGTTTCAGTTTCATATGAATCAGAGCAACAAACCACTGATGCAAAGATAGCAGCAGTGAAGTACCAAAAGTTGACTCCACTGAATCATATACTCTATCGACCAGACAGTTATATTGGTTCCGCATTTTTGTCAGATGAGCAAGTGGGTATTTATTTTACACAATTTGTTTTTGAACTCTGGATTTCTCTAGAACCTGAATCTGATGATTAGCTTTTCACCTGTTTGTTGCCACATTACTGTTTCTAGTTGATTTACATTTACGATGCTGCGACGAATCAGATAAGAAAAAAAGAAGCCAAAATAGTTCCTGGCTTACTGAAAATTTTCGACGAAATTTTGGTTAATGCAGCTGATAACAAGAGACGGGATCCAGAAATGACCACAATCGCTGTTAATATTAACAGGCAAACCTTTTCATCAATTGAATTCACTATATAAATAAATATATGGATAGGATATGTACTAATTAAGTATTTCTGAGTGATATTCCTTACTCAGAAATAGCCAACACTTGTTGGGATTTTACAATTTTAATTGTAAGCTTTTCAGTTACCAGGCATTTTGATTGACTTGTTTTACCTTCTTTTTAGGGAAAGGAATACAATATCAGTTTGGAATAATGGTCATGGAATACCTGTGGAGGTTCATCCGGTAGAGGGGATCTATGTTCCTACAATGATTTTTGGTACCCTATTCACTTCATCTAATTATGATGATTCTGAATTGAAAATAGTCGGTTAGTTCTGCACTTGATATAATGCATTATTTCACGCAGTTGTTTTCCACAAAATGACTAAGTCATAAAGGGCGATATTCTCTTATTCGGGTATAAATTGCTTCTGTTACAACAGTTCATCCAACTCATTAGAAGATCTTTGGCAGAACAGTATCATTGCATTCAGTTTCCATACTCCTTGATAGCAGTTAGCTTGCTGTAAGAGATTTTTTTTGAATAGGAAAGGATGGTGGTTTGAAATTTTTTCATCGAAAAAATTTTCCAGAAATATGATTCTTAATCGACTGCTGATTACAGGGGGCAGAAATGGATTCGGTGCTAAATTGTGCAACATTTTCAGCACGGAATTTTCTGTTGAAACGTGTACGAAGGAGTCTGGATTGCGCTTCTTTCAAGTAAATCTAAATTATTTCAATATTTCTAGTGTATTTGAATACAGGAACCATTATAGCTGGATACATATATATTTAGGGTATATGAGCTGATTATGAATGAAGCGAAAATTCGAATTTAAATTTTTCAAAATATCAATTCTGTACAGCTTTTTCGGATTATTATTGTACGTTTTCATTACCTTGAGAAAACAAGCAAACAAAAGCAAAGAAGAAGTATTTTGACTATTTTGTCAAGTATGTCTGCGGTTGCCGTGAGAGCTTTCTTAAGTTTATCTAATAAGCAAATGATGTTTTTTGTTTTAGTGTTGGCGGAATAACATGAATGACATGGATGACCCAATTATTACTACTGTTGACTCAAACACAACTGATTATACTTGTGTCACATTTAAGCCAGATCTTAGCAAATTCAAACTATCAAATTTAGACGAAAGTACTGTGGAAGTAATGATAAGAAGAACAGTGGATATTGCTGGCACTCTTCCTGGCGTTGATGTGTTTTTGAACGGAACTAAAATCGAGGTTACACATATTTTCTTCATCATTGAAGGTCCCATTTCGTGAAGTAGATGGCTAGGTATTTTTCTTCATTTAACATGTCTTTTTTTTCTTTCAAGGTTTTCAAATTTAAACTCTTTGAAAGTTGTGCATTCATTTTCGCTGCATTTGATTTAGTGTATAACCTTATCGTTTTGAAGGTTTCAGGATTTGAAGATTATGTGAAATTGTTTTCAACAAATAATAGTGAAAATGCTGGAAATTCTAACGTTCTGTTTTACTGTAACGTTAACGATCGTTGGCAGTTTGCTGTAACCCGAAGTGATGCTGGATATCAGCACATCAGTTTTGTTAACAATATCAATACTTTGAAGGTTCTTCTATTGTTACTCTTTTGGATTAGGCTTAAGAGTCTTCTCGGACTTTAGACTTTCTTAATATTTGAAGGAGCTACTAATAGCTAATTAATTCAGGTATCTTCCCTCACCCTCTCTTTTTTGATACTGTGGCTTTTAAGGCTCTTCTAGATACTTGTTCAATTTCAATTTTTTAATTATATTTACTGCACTTATTTTGAGTCTGAAAATTTTATGCGTATTAGCCATGCAGAATTACATTTTGGTATATTTTAGGGTGGGCGGCACGTGGATTACATTATGAATCAATTAATAGCACGATTAAAGAATGAATTGCACGAACGTTACGGTATCGAAAAAAGCATAAGTTCACACCTGGTAAGGTACAATGATACATTTTTCTTTGCACTATGCAGATTTTGATTTCGGGTACAGTCAGTATCCTAATTATCTTCTTTTTAACGTAGTGAAGCGTGGCAAAGAAGATATTTACTGATTTGTATTAAAAATATCAGTTATAAAGAAATTTTTTCGATGAGTATTATCAGATCAAAAGTCGGCTTCACATATTTCTAAATGCACTGATAGAAAACCCTGCTTTCGAGTCGCAGTCAAAGGAATACCTTACAACGTCAGTGAAGAATTTTGGTTCGACGTGTATTATACCGGAATCATTTTATGGAGATTTCCTTACAAATAACGACATAATCCATCATTTGCTTTGCGATATCAATCAGCAACACACGGTGTTCTTTTTCATTTTTTTTTTTTTGTCATGCAATTTTGCAAGAAATGGTTTTTTGCAGTATATGAACTACTGTAATTTTAGTTATTTTAGACCTCATTAAACCGTTTCGTGAAGCGACCTTTGTGGGATTTATCAAAACTTGAAGATGCAGCTGATGCAGGTACTAAGAATGGTTATAAATGCACATTAATTGTAACGGAAGGTGATTCGGCTAAAGCACTTGCTGTCGCGGGCCTCGTTGTGGTTGGACGAAAACAATTCGGCGTTTTTCCAATTCGAGGAAAGCTGACAAATGTTCGAGGAATGGATGCTAAGTTGGTTCGTCCTTTCAGAGAAAGGCAATTTAGATCAGAATGGTTGGGTTTTATAGATGAGCATTTCAGGACTAGAAAGAACTTTATGATATGTTTCTGAGATTTCTGTGTTTCGCTTTTATTAAGAGAGTAACTAAGTTTTCCTAGAGCGAATTTCAAGTCAGTGAATTAATAGAAGTCATTTTTGGATAAGTGAAGCAAAACTACACATACCTCGGACTTTAATATTATTCTATTCCCAGATTTTTATGCTTCCTACTGAAATGATTCCATACCATTAGTGCATTCTTCAAAGTCGGAGATTGTTAGAAGGGGACTTCAAAAACGCGAAAGATATAAAAAGCAGTTTTAAAGGCTATTGAAAATGCTGAAGTCTCAGCTCTCATACGGATACTTGGATTAAAATTTGGTGAAGATTATACCAATGAAGAGAAATTAAAATCTTTACGCTATGGACGTTTACTTATTATGACTGATCAGGTGAAATCTTCATTTGTTTTTAAAAGCACTTAGAGGAGCCGTAATTTCTTTCTCAGATTATTGTTAAGTTCAATTTTTTTTTTCCTTTTTTATTCTATAATATGTGTGTTAGCCTTATGAAATGTTACAGGATCCCGATGGGTCACATATCAAAGGATTGATTATAAATTTTTTGCATGAGTATTGGCCATCATTGCTTAAAGTTAATTATGTCAATTATTTCATCACGCCACTGCTAAAGGTTGCATAGTTTTTCATTGTTAATTTCAGTTGAAATAAAGAAAGCCAGAATTAATAAATGCGAGGGTTGGAAATGATTTAAAGAAATGTAAAAGGATGGAGAAAGAAATTAAAGTGTTGTATATAAAAACCCTCAAGGCAGTTGTGTTATTCCAGGCAAAGCGCGGATCCGATGTGAAATCATTTTACAGTACAGCTGATTATGAAAAATGGCGAACAGAAGATCCAGATTCGGTGAAGTATTCGATAAAATATTACAAAGGTTTCTCAGCCTATGTTTTAAAACTCTTCTAAATAATTCGGTTGTTGTAGTTTATAGTTATACCATATTGTGAATAAAGCAGTGTTTGTTATCGAAAACATTTTTATAGGCTTAGGGACATCATCAGCTATGGAGGCAAGAGAATATTTTACGAATATTGAACGGCACACAGTACGTTTCATTTACGATGGCATGGCGTCGGATGAAAGTATTGATCTTGCATTCGCAAAAGATAAAGCCGATGATCGAAAAGTATGGATCGCTGGGAGTAATAAAGTGAGTTTTTGCTATAACTTATAACAAAAAAGTAAAACTACTTCTTTTTTAAATAACACATGAAATCTCGCTTTTGTGACGCAATTTGAGATTGCAGTTATTAATGTCAGCTGCATTTGATTCAACTCGCAATCGGAAAACCTTTTCGGAATTTATTAATGAGGAATTAGTGGAGTATTCACGATTGGATTTGCGAGTTTGTTGCATTTCATTTTAAATTTTTGGTATTATTTAGAAAAATCTCTTCTAACTTCTCCCTACGGAAGGCTGCTGTGTGATTTGGATACTTAGAATTTGCTCATATTTCAGTGAATTGCAGTCCACGTTAATCATTAAATCAGAATGAGGAGATTACTCTTTCTGTCTTGGCGCAAACATAAAAAACAAAAATGATTATATTATACTTTTCACGATTTCTATTCAATGTAGATAATTGAGGAAATGGCTTCGTTAAAAGTATTTTCAAAAAAAAAAAAAAAGCTTCTATAACATTTCACACCGTACTTTTTTTTGGCTTAATGGCTAAAAACTTCAGCGCTCTTTGCCAAATATAATGGATGGATTGAAACCAAGTCAACGGAAAGTTTTGTTTACAATGTTTAGACGTTTTGAACGTGGTGAAGTACGAGTAAGTCAGCTAGCGGGTGCTGTTTCGCAGTATTGCGGTTACCATCATGGAGAGGTAGGATTTAATTTATTCTGATTTCTCTTCTCTTGTTATTTTATTAAATTATTCGTTTTATAGGAATCATTGATAAATACAATTGTTCGCTTAGCACAAGACTTCGTTGGGTCCAATAATTTAAATCTTCTTTTACCTCTTGGTCAATTTGGTACACGTTTAGCAGGTGGCGAAGATGCAGCAAGCGCGCGGTACATTTATACCTCACTAAGGTAACATTAATTCTATTTTTATTGCTGCTTGGAGAGTGTAGTCCTCGGATGCCACTATTGAAATCAGTAACACCTTGATTAGATTCTTAGTTTTGCTTCCACGTTCTTTAGTTGACTATTTCTTTTCCGTGCTATTATTCTAACTAATCATAAGTTCTATGAAACTATTAAAAAACTTTCATCTAATTATCAAAATTTAGTCCAATTGCTCGGGCTATATTTCCGCGTCCGGATGATAAAGTACTAAAATATTTGGCAGAAGAAAACACGTTTATTGAACCGGAATGGTGAGTTGTTCTATAGGTTTAGTCGTTTTAAAAATAAAACAAATTTAAAAGTGTTATGTAAAAGAAAAAGGATCAAAAGTAACTAAAAAATTAGCTAATCTGTTTTTCGCTCTATCCTAGTGTAGGAAGATTAATACAAAAATTAACGTTTTTAAGATATCTCCATAACCAGATTTTTGGCAAAGCGGGTGTTTTTTCCACATATCAAGGTTATTTCCGAAGTAGATCAGTGCAACTATCGTATGCTGAGAAAAAGAATTTAAAAAATTATTTATTAGGTATTGTCCCATAATTCCAATGATTTTGATAAATGGTGCTGAAGGAATTGGTACAGGATGGGCAACAAAAATTTTACCGCGCTGTCCGAGACAAATCATTAGTAACACCCAAAGACTTATAGACGGACTACCACTCCAGAGCATGGTAATTTTTGGAATTATGTCTTCAGCATTTCGGATTCTAACTAACCCAGTCAGAAGCAGAGTGATAAAAACTGACAAGTCAGATCCGTCTATTACAAGCTTTCATCTGTTAGGACACATGTAAAGCAAAATTAAAATTTTTTTTTTTTTTGATCACAACATGGAATTATTATAACTTGTTCAAGCCGGATAAGGACGCACTAGCTGTTGAGTAGTTTTTAAATTCTTTCTCTGGAAAAAAAAATGCTAATAAATATTATTTGCTAGCCTATCGGTAGCCGATTCATACAAATACTTTATTTCTAGTATCAAATGGTATCAAATACCAAGATTATTTAATTAATTTTGATAAAATTTGTAGTTCTCATAATTGATAACAGCGGTTAATATTAGCTATGGACTTGGAGTTTCGAGTTCTTTTTCTGCTAAAATCTCATACTTCAATTTAAATGTTCATTGCTTTTTTAAAATTAGTTGCTTTTGCTAAATCATATTAATTTTAGTTGCCACACTTTCGGAATTTTCGAGGCACGGTAGAGGAGACTGCACCTAATCAGTACAGTATTTCTGGACAAGCTTCATTTCATCGTTCGAGGAGCGGTCTTAGGGTAAATATTTAATATGCTTCCTCCTCTTTTTATTTGCGTACTTATTTGGAATTTCCCTGACAGTTTAAAAGTTTCTTTCAATGAAAAAAAAAAAAAATCCTTTCTAATGTTTAATACTTCTCTTTATTCCAATTTAGGTCGAAATAAGAGAGCTCCCTACTGGGATTTGGAATAATAAATACAAAGAAAAAGTGCTCGACCATGTCATCAAAAATGGAATAATAAAGTAAATTCGCAGTTGATTGATAGTAGTATTGTTTTTGCCGTCCTTATTTCTTTATTTTAGTCTTTATCTTTCATGAACAGAGGTGGATTAGACTTAAGTCACATAATCTCCAGGAATTATGAAGAATTGCACACTGAAAGCAATGTACATTTCGTTCTTTATGTGATTGAGAAACCGTTAGTAAGCGACAAAAAACAAATCAAAACACTGAAGCGGTTATTGAAATTACAATCAGTAACAAGTGAAAATTCAATGGTTTGTCATTTGACATTGAAATTGAAGTCCATAATTTATTGCGATGTTCCACGTTAAGATATCCCACATACACTTTAAATTCGAGTGAATTATTTAAATTTAGGTGACCTATTGTGTGTCAGAAGTTATAAATTAGAAATTAAATGAAACGCTGGAAATAGCTTAATGATAGGCAGTATGGAAAATAAATATTTTTGTAGAATTGACAATAGTGTAACCTTTTTTATGACAGCGTATGCAACCTTTCTAATTAATTAACTAAAGAGACGGGGGTTAAATTAAAATTTAAAATTGACATACATCAAAATGAATTTGAATAACTAATATAACAATGGAAAAAAAAAAAAAAAGCGGTGAACAGCGCTTTATTGCTATACTGTAGCAGCACAATATTAACCAGAAGTAAGGTAATTAACTTATTCGTATGTGAACAACAATTACTTCACGCATCATTAATTTATTTCTTTCCCATTGGTGAATTCTAATCACTTGCTTTACTACTCTCCCATCTTCACCACTATATTTAAGGTAATTAATTAATAATTGTTAGCTAGTGACAATTTTATAGGCTTTTGGAATAACTTTTCTCATTTCCAGTCACATTTTAAAATCCGTTTGATCTGTGCGGTCATTTCTCATATATTCATTTTTTTTTTCTTGTATTCATTGGAAGGGTTCGTCTACTTGTTTTCTCACATTTAACGTGCTGGAATTTCAGGTTTTATTCGATGAAAAAAACGTACTGAGAAAATATAATTCTACGGAAGACATATTTCAAGAATTTTTCGAAGTGCGTCGACTGAAGTATATGGAAAGACAGGAATGCGAGCTGAAAATTGTAAAAGAGAAGCTTAGATTCGCTGAAAACCAGGTGAACTTGAATATTTAAAAAATTTCGACTTCTTTAACGAGTGTTGCAAGTGGCGAATCAAACATTCCGAAGAAGTGAAGTGAGCAATGAAAACTAATTTATACATGTAACATGAAAGAGCGGATTCTGCTTCCTTTCTAGTATGGGACTTATCTGTTAAGACTCTCTTGATTTCTTATAACCCTTAGTTGATTTATCTCACTTTCAGACCTTTGAAACTCATCAAATCAAAAAAAAAAATGATTTTTCGTTTCTTATTTAGGCTCGCTTTGTGAACGCTATTATCAATGGTGAAATCATTATTGAGAAGAAGAATCGTGCTGAAATTGTAGCGCAGTTGCTTGAGAAAGGGTTTGACTCGAATCCAGTGAGAATAAAAAATGATTCGGTAAGTCAATAACCCAGTTTCTGCTTTTCTGATTTTTGAGTTTTACATCATTTTTTTTTCATGAAGTCTGTATAATGAGGCAGTAAAAAAGATCCTTACTTTTAGATAGCAAGAGCTTTATAGGTGAATTTGACCACATTCGGTGACCATTTGATTTGACCATTTGACAATTTGACCACAAACTTCAATGCGTCTTCAGTATCATATCAGGACTGATTTTTTGTTGCTAAAATCATAAAAGTATTGGAATATGAAGTTCGAGGATATGCATATCAAGATATTCTGAGGATAATTTCTGTAGCTCGCTCCTTTAAGTCAGGTGGAAATGTTATACTTCGTAAAGCATTGATGAGCTAAATTATAAACTTTGAATTCCCCCTGCAGTTTTATTTAATTTTGGAATATAGAATTTGGTTGCATACTGGATCATTCTTGCAACATATAAATTTTAGGGAAGAAATTGCAGTTTGCCAGATTTTGCTTACTTGCTGGATATGCCACTCTGTCGCCTGAGCAATGAAGAAATTCTGGTTTTGGATGAAAAAAGAAATGAGCTTTTAAAGCAGTACGAAGCGGTGAAGTCAGCAACATGGAAAAGTTTATGGAGTGTTGATTTGAATGTGTTGTCTGTGGTTTGTTTTCTTTATTCTTCTAATGTATAATTTATAATTTTTAGTCGAAAGGTCTTTAAAAAAAAAAAAAAAAAAATCGGATATATTTTAGAGATATTATTAGATATTATCCTATATAAAACAACGGGAACGCAGGACTCCATAATGCTATATAAAATTATGGGAAAGGGTTACTTTAGGCACTGGATAAAGAAGAAAGAAGAATGTGATGGATTTCCTACAGTGAAATAAATTGACAAAATGTCGAGAATTCTTTTAACTACTGGTTAAAATATGCGCTTATATTGATTTAATTTAAAGACATGCTTACGAGCTTGAAGTGCATGTGTAACACGGCTCGACTGATATATGAGGTTTGTGGATTTTTTGTTTTTTATTCATAACCAGTGATTTGTCATCCATCTGTTTATACATCCAATGTATGTAGGGCTACTGCAAGATAAATAACTCAGTCACCACCTGCTGATCTATAGCTTTATACGAGAGGGCTGGCGAGAGGGCTGGAAATTTTTTTTAAATATTTTAAAACCTTGTCTTTTTGTACAATAAAGAAAGTTTTAATTCTCGTTTTTGCATTAGAAAGATTTGTTCACTTTTCTCATTTCTTCATGTTAATATTAACTGGATCTTCATATTAGCTGGATATCTGTTTAGAATTTTAAAGGATAAGCTTTGAAAATTTTATTCTGAGGTTATCTTATGGGTACTTAAAAAATCTCCTCGGGATTTGTTAATATTTCCTTCGCTTATCCTTATTGAACACAAGTTCATTCTTATATCTCTCATTTCGTAACTCATGTGTGTTTGGAACGACAAGAACAAATAATATTTATACGACTGAACTTCATGTAAATTTATATGTTTATTTTATTATGCATATCATGTAAATTTATTTTTAATTCTATGTAAAACTTTAATTGATTTTCCAGTTTGTCCCGCCAGTTAAACGAACGAAACATTTTAATGACATTTAGGTTCTGGTCAATTTCTACGAAAATTTTAGAAATTTCATGTAGAGCTCAAATTTTAGTCCTTTTTTTATGTGGTTTTAAAAAATTATTGACACAGTTCCAGCAATATATGTACATTATTTGTTCCAAATAAATTAAAAAAAAAAAAGAAAATTTGAAATACACGATTGCGCCATTTCAAAACATCAGTTATTCCTTCAGAGAATTTGTCAGATCTATGTTACATGACAGAAGAAAAGAATAATAAGGATTGTTAGATTTGTAGAGCCTTATTTGAATTAAATGACATAGTATGAAGTACGAAATAGACAAATGCAGCTGAGGAACAGTAACCAGGTTAAGCAGCAGTTATATAGCGTTAGCCAGTAGGTCGTCGTACACGTGGCAATGACGTGGCAAGCATTGCGAAGGAGATAGAACCGTTGTAACGCAGGCGAGAAATCTCACTTTGCTCGGGAAGTTTAGTTGCACCAGTTTAAAACTAAATATCTAGCGTCGAAATATTTCACTGCAAATTACCAACTTGTTCGCAGATTAAACACACTAGATCGAGAAAATTGGCAGTGATGATCATATATCAAGAGTTCTAAGGTATGAAAATTATCAGTCCTTATTTTGATATTTAAATGGATGTGTAGTTCAAAAGATTACGAAGTTTATGAGACACAGGGACTAACTTCAGTGATTGAATAGATACATTTGTGTAGAGCAGCTTCAGATTAATTAAATTTAATCCAGTCAATATCAGAAGTGGCTATAAGCAGACTTAATATATGTAATCAGTTTAGTGTTTAATCAAAATTAAATTTAATTTAAGCATTATCAGACAGATATTTCATCTTTTATTTCCATAGGAGTGATAAATAATTCTCTGAGATGCATTTTACTGATCTTCATTAATGTAACCAATTTTTACACATTTGGTAATCCAAGCATTATGACAATATTCCGATGAATAGCAACTAGAGTGTATTTGCAGAGCAGTAGATTTCAACTGTCTGCAGTGAAACGCATTTTTATTATAATCAATTCATTTTTAGTTGTAATTTCATTAACTTCTTCAATACATTCATTTACTTTCTAATTATTTTTTAAAAGATAACCTCGGAAAGGCCACGTATAACCTCCACAGATGCATTGAAAGTTTTCATTTGTACATCTTGAGGGAAATTATACACTGTTAACGTAGCATCCTGTTGATCAATTATCCCTAAATATATCTGCAAGTGAAATCAAAGATCCTTCTTTGACTACTGAATCTGGAACTAGACGAAGATTCATCAATTGAAATTGTTTCTCGCTCACCATTACAAGATTTGTTAGTGACTGATGCTAATTAAGAAAAAGCTTTGCATAAATTAAGAGCACTTTTCAAAGATTTTAATTTTATCTTAAGGAGGGACTTGCCAAAATTCGATTTTCTTATGGAATAGACATCTTTTTGAATCTAAAGAAGAGCAATCTGTGTACTGAGCAAATGAAAGTATCGGTAACCCGACCTTGCAGTTTTTGGTCAAGAATCATTTGCGCTAATTTCTTTTCAACTCGTTCAACTGGAAGACGGATATTTTTCGCTAGCGTAGCCATCTAAAACTAACGCACTACGGAATCTTATGCTGACAGAACGCAGGATTTAATTTTCTAGAAGTCATTTCCGATGAGGAATCATTTTTTTTTTTTTTTTTGGTGCATTTTGAAATTATAAAAGAAAAACGAGAATGCGCTAACAACATGCAAAAAAAATATTTGTGAGAAAATGAGACTATGGCATACATAACCAATATAAAACATGATAATTAAATTTAATCTTTTAATAATAATGTCAGTTCTAGACTTACCATTTGACAACTTTAAAAATTCCTAGGACGAGTAAAAAAAGAAAACTTCAATGATGGAATACGGCTCGATGGCACGACTAATATCCTTTTCAAGTATTGCATCGGTAAGTGAATCTACATGTTCTCGAATTAGCAGATCTGATTGAAGTTCCACATGATATTCTTCGAATGCCTGCAGAAATATCTCCACAGGTGCTGCTGAGTTTCTTCTGCATTTCATTTTTACAATTATTGAGAGAAAAAAAAAATGAATTCTAGCCATTCCTTTTGGTCAGTGACAAATTGAATAGATAAGTCTCTCTAATACTGAATTTTCTATTTCAAAAGACGTTAGCACTGTGAGACTGCCTTAATGTCTAGCAGACAAGTTAGAGCAAAAGTGAGACTATTAACATTGAAGATTGCTGTCACAGATTGAAACCTTATAGTAGTTTTCTAAAGATCGGTTCTGAAATGCTTCCGCAATTATCTTCATTGCGTCCAGGTCCCGTCCTGAATATTTCACTGCAAGTTTGCTGGACAGCAATGAAGGAATTTCAGCTTCTTCGTTTAGCATAATCTGAAAATGGACAAATAGACATTTTGGAACTGGCAATGAAATATGGAATTACAGAAATCTAAATATTCTGTGATTTGAAAATTAAAAGCAAACTTTTGCGAGGCACATATATTTAAGGGCTTTCTGAGCATGTACCACTTCTTTATTAGTATCAAAATTTTCAAATGCTTCATAAAAATATGAATAGGCCGTTTTGAAATCATGATCCTCGGCCATATTCAGTATTCCTGATTCCATGTCAAGTCGAGCCTGAAATTAATGTATTGCAGTATGATAAAACTATTTTTCAAGCATTGAATTCTGAAGTTGCTCTTTTAAAAGAATCTTTGTTTCAAAGGAGTACCTAACCTGTAATTTAGTATCAATGCACAGTGAATTAGCGATAGTTCGTGCAGCAACGAGAGCAGAACGAGAACGATTCATATTGTTAAGCGCAAAAGCGGCTTTGCATTCTTCTATGTAAACCTCTAACTGGATATCTTTATCCTCAACTTTTTTCAGTTCATTTGTCAATTTACTACCTGAATAAGACAGATGAAAAGACGTTAGAACGAATTTTGTGCGAAATTCATTGAATTAAAAAGGAAAAAACTATAGTGGGAAGTGAAAGAGTGAAATTTACCACAACGGTAGAAATTGAAATTACTGGGAGCAATATTAAACTCCGGAAGTATCGAACTGAAAGACTCACTCATTGTCAGTACCTCTACGTGTCGACCAATTTCGTTCAGTAGACGCATCAGTCGTACTTCAAGCATGTGTCGTAAAAATATTCGATTCTGTTCTTTTGCCCAATTCACATATTCAGTACATAATGCGAACTGTGACATTAATTATCAGTATATTGCTAATTAGTCATTGTAATACTAGATAACAACATCTCAACAATCGCTGATAAGAAGTCCAACTCTTCAAAATCCACTTGCTTGATTAATTTTTTCTTTTGTAAAATTTCTCAAGATCAATTAATCACCTTAAAATCAGAATCCCTGCCAATTTTCAGACATAAATCGATAAGATTACGAATTAGTTTTACGGCTTTTGCCATACCATACGAAAGCAGGTGTGGTCGTAATGAACTTGATAGTTTCGTTAGACCTTCAATTGTTATTAAAATCTTCACAAAATTTCCTACAACGCGCTTTTACAAATTAAAAATTTAATAGATTAGATTAGGATATCAATTTGCCCAGAAAATGCTAATTAATTAAAACCAGGTCGAAACTCAGAAAACTTCCAGAGTTTATTTATTGCATCTTTTTCAACTTGAGTTATTCATTTGCTAAATAAATGAATGAAACACCGTCAATATCGTTATCATTTGACATTTTCTCGGCCATCCTCATGATTAATTCCTCCCGACGTTTTAGTTCCTCCTCGTCATTCTCCTTTATTTTAGCACTAACTGAAATAAACGGAAATTAAAGAATGTGTCATCAATCGTTCCATCTCTCCCATTAATTCTGTCCTTAACAGTATTTTATCTTCTCCTAAATTATGCCAAATATTTATTCCCTTCCCCTTCTTTTTTTTTTTTTTTTAACTTTTTCAATTCACTTTCAATTTCATTTGAGAATGAAAATGGAAATGAGACTATCAGCTTTAAAATTACATCCAGTGTTTTTTCCTCATTTTCTTCAAACTGAGAAACAAATAGAAACTAAGTCATTAGGATGACTTGGCATACCAAGAGCAATCAGCTGTTGGACCGAGGGATCCTGAACTTCCATGGAATATCACAAATGGAGCAACCGTTCTCGTTCGTGTTCAGCACAAAACAATCGTACGCATTGATTAATTAAAAACTTAAGTAAGACTCAGCTCACATAATTATATATGCAATTTATCTGATCTGCCATATTTGAAAATTTCGACCTTGTAAATTTTCTCACAGTACGACCCATTTTGAATTTTCTGAAACTGAAGAAACTGTAAAAAATTCGATTCTGCACTATTATGTACTAATCGAATCATAATACTTGATCTAATCATTACTTCAAGTAGCATGTTAAGGTATGAGAAGTTAAGGTTATAGAATTTTTAATCTTGAAAAGTTCTAAATTTTTCAAACTAAACCTTTTTTCTCCTTAATCACGATGGCCTTCTTAATTGATGTAACTGAGGCGTAGGAAAAAATACCTCTCTCAATTTATTTGAGGAATTAAATTTTCCTCCAACTAATGCTACTTTATGCCAACTGTTTCTGTCATATATTAACATCATCAATCGGCTTGTAACAATTATTAACTCTAGAATATTTTTTCTTTTTCGGTCCTCAATTCTCCTCTATTTTAGAACTTGGAAATCTGCTCCTCGTTTAACAACTTTCAAATTGCAATATAAATGGAGCAGTGAGGAAAGCGGTTTAAGAAATAAAATGAAGACAAAATTTAATTCGAGAAAGTGATGCCACTTACTTGGGAAGTTGCTTAAAGTTCGGGAAGTTTTGTGGGAATGTTTGAAGTATTGCGCTGAAAATCGGTAGCATAAAAAGTGAAACATGAGCAACCGACCCTCAAACTATTAACTTTTCTGAAGTAATGAAGGCCAACATGTATCTCATTTTCTAGAACCTTTTCTTCTTCCTTTATTAATGAATGTATTGTCAACTTCTGCGGCTGTAATGTGTCATTCATTAATTAAATTGCAAAGAAAAAGCAGATGATTAATTGCATGGTTAATTATTACAATGCTTGCGATGAGTTTACTAATTGTATTAAAGGGAGTAGAAATGCATTATTGAAGACTTCAAATGCAGGAAGAAGTTTTGATTGGACTCAATTTTATCCATTCTGCATCCTTTTGTGTTTTTTCTGATTGCCACGAATAACTTTTTTACAGCACTTCTTTTATAACAAACTTAATAACAACTTTTCTTCTTTATAACACAAATTGCTGTTGTCAAACAATTGGTCTCAGAATGTTCGTGGAATCAATCAAACCAAGTTGTCTGTTTTATGATTCTTACTGGAATGGTTCACAAACATTTGCTAGTACTACTAACTTATGCAACTAAAAATTGTAACCTGTAATCTTTGAGCTTGCTATTCTTTTTTTTTTTTTTGGTATCATAGGACAGTGGAGGAAAGTGAAAAACTGACCGATCAACCTGATTTCTAGCTTCATTGTGACCTTAGCTGGAAAGCTCATTTTTGTCACTCTTTATCAAGTATGGAAACGTAATCCTCGATATGTGTAACATTGGTTTTGTTTCTAGAGACTGAAAAAAGAGTATTAAGCTGAAAACCAAGATGGGACGTGAAGTGTCAAATCATGTGGAGAAATCGATCATGGTGCTGTGTTAAAGTCCTATGTGATAATAAGTGATAAAACAATGTTAAGATCTCGACATCTTCACCCCTCAGTCAGAACTTTCTCCCTTCATCTCAACCACTAACATGAGACTGATTTATACGCAATGTACATTTCACTGTGTTTGTTATTTAATAACTAGACCTCTGTCTTGTCTCTGGTCGACTAATTATTTTAAATTTAGATTTTGATTTGATACTCAAATTCACATTTTCTTTTTCTGAGAACTTCTCATTCTGGAATTTGATTTACTTGTCAATCATCCAAGCGGGATAGTGGGAATTATAGTGTCAAGGATTTTGTGTAATTTTAATAGACAACGGAAATGTTCGGTTTTTTATCATACTCCTTAAAAAAAAATTCATTTCCGAGCTCTTAAACCTATAAATAAATTTTATCAGTCCCACTAAACTACAGAATTTCTAACATTTCAAAATTTCAAATAAAATTTAAGTAAGTATGCTAAAGAGCTCTACAAGTAGTTGAAATTGTTTTAGAAAAATTTTGTTTTTTTTTTTACTCAATCAAGACAAATATGTTGAAATTGCTAGAAAAAAAAAACCGTGGCTGTTGGTGGGATTTGCAGAGGACAGTCTTCTGACTTTATTTATGTCTCAATAATCTAAACTATAATCCTGTCCAGTTCCGGAGCACGACATATTTTAGAAAACGTAAGCCCATTGTCTGTCATTCTCATAAATTTTAGTTTTTTTCTTCTTCAGTCTTTTTTTGAAAGAGTGCACACAATGAATATTTCGTTTGAGTGATGCTACTGAAGCAGACATTGGTATTCCTCCATGTATATACGCAAGATTGATTCAATAATCTGAATGCTCGAAGGAATGGAAAGAGATTCTTTTCCATCTGTAAATTCTGGCTAACCTAATTTCTTTCTCTTTTGGTACTTTAACCACTGATAGGTATGTTGAGGTAGACTAGGAAAGTTCCTCGGAATGATATATTTCATCGTTTATTTTTGAATTTTTTTACAAATCCAGTTGGCTAAATTGAAGTTACGAGGAGGCTCCCATGAAATTATTTGAGGATATTAGTGCAACTTTTGATAGCTTCCCGTAAAACTCCTTGGACGGATAATTGTAAATTATGATGATATCAGCCATAAAACAGATGTATCCTGAAGATCTTTTAATCAATCAAACATTGTCAGTAGCACTCTGACGAAATTAGAACTTTACTGACAATTAAATGCTGCTAATGTCATTCCGAGGAATCGAATTGAGGAGAGTGAAGCAAGCGGCTGTATCATATCGCCAAATTCAATACCTTTTCTTTCAAACAGATATCGCTGTTGTCTAATTGAAGCAACTCATTAATACTTGTTTAAAGCAGCTTTAAGTTGCCACTAATTTGCAGCAGTAATAAACTCAAAGATCCAGTACATCCCGTAATGAGAGCTCTGAAGTGAAAAATCACTCTACTTTCATTTTGCTTGGCGTCTTACAATGAAATTTCAGCATTTGCTCCTAGCAGAAAACCCAAATTGCATTCCAAAAGTTCCTGTACGAATTCGAAATCAATCTTAGATGAGAATAAACTCTGAAACTTATATGCCACTGCTTGCTTACTTTCTAATTTCTGTTTGTGCATACACGAATATATGTCCATCTTTGGCCCATTCTAATTGGCTTTACATTGCTTCACTTCTCGTAATGAAATTTTTACATCTATTCGCATCCATTCTTTAACTCATTTCTCACTCCATCAAATATAGAATCAAAAAGAAAGTTGATTGGCATAAGTTCGCTTCTCCCTTTCTGCCTTTCCTCTCTCGAACTGCTTCTCTTTCGCTCCATTCTAGTCAGTTCAGACTAATGAATGAACTAAGTGGACGATGATGGCATATTCAGTACTTTATTTCCATGTATTCCCATTGTTTCTCCTTTCTATCCCCGTCACTTTTACCGTAATCTAAACAGTAGTCTAAGTCAAAGTTCAAATGAGCAGAAGTGCCAAGGAACTTGATTTGAAATGGAACACAGTGGCAGCTATGTTAATGACAGATCATATTCTTCTCAGCCACCAACTTTTGAATCTCGACAATCCTATTCATTTAAGCGGTAGTGTCACAATGATAGTTGCGCCTTTGAATTTGGCTGTTATACTATCATTGCAGTAGTAACACTGAATGCGAGTTCAAAATAATCAATATACTTCAAAACAAGTGATGTGCAGATTGTTACACTTTTTGGCAAGTTGAGATAATTTTTAGATTTCTGCTCACTAAAAAACTAAATTCAGTTTTGATTTGTATCGTAGAATTTTGATATTGACAGGAAAGTGGGAAAAGAAAATAATAAATTCTTCAATTACAACTTTCAGTCTGGAGCAATTTTCGTGTTTGTTATTTGGCCATCTGATTTATTGAAAGTGCCCTCGTGTTCGGGTTTACTTTCGACTGACATGAGTACACGATATCCGACGTCCTGAACTACAATGCTGGGAGCACAAGCACTTCGAGCAAAACAGGTCCAGTATATTTTCACTTTTGGATTTTCTTATTTTCGTTCTTTCCAATTATTATTTCCTGGAAGATGAAGCGAATGGATTGACGGAACGAATTATTTACTTCCTTCCTTAGTATTTCTTAGATTCCTTTTTTAAAGCCTTTTCATGGAGTAATTTAAATTTTATTTCTACTTCTAGTCTGTTTAAAGTGGGAAACAGTAGCTGAGATTTCCTGCTCTAATTAAGGTTCTTATAATTTGCGATGAGAAAAAACATTTTAAACTTTCCAATACACAAATTTTTCCATTTCTTTTCTGCTTATTCACTAGTTACTTGTTTTTACTTGGATGTATGTTGTTTAATTTACTGAAATGCTTATTCTAACTTCGAAAATTAATTCGCAACTTTGCCTAAGAAAGATTATAACATGCTATAGACTCTAGAATCCTAGATTCAAGAGGGAATATCGTATTCGCAAGTGGCTGTTCTTATTCTCATTTTCATTCCTCTCATTGATGACTTAACTGTTTTGATTTTAATGCGAACAATTTAATGAAAGAGAAAAAAAACAATTCGATCTTTGTTACTGTCGTTCTTCCTAAATCCAAGAAAAAGATTGATGGAAATGTCAATCATTATTACCTGTTACAACATTTTGAATCAGTTCTGTTTACTAACTTAAATTTGACTTGTTTAAAGCAAGATTAGTTATTATTCGGTTTTAGTAGTTTGTAACTAAATTTAACATAACAACATTCTTCATATTTATTGCAATGAATAAATCGAAAATTCTGATGATAACAATCTTTTCGCTATAAAATCCAATTTGGTCCATTATAATTTTTAAATTTTTATCATTTTTTCATTGTTTCTTCTACCTGTTTCAAAAAGTTCTTCTTTCATTTGAATAAAAATAAAATGTTGATGAAATGAATCAAGAGGCTTTTTGACAATGAATGACAATTTTTGACGTTCGCTCTGATTTTTGAATTTATGCATTTTTAAATTTCGTGAAATTATCCAAAAATTTTTAACTGTAAAAAGTTCAGTTTAAACTAATATGTGCAGAATTGAACAGAAAATAATTGAAGCTTTTTTTTTTCTTTTTGATTGAAATATCGAGCTTAACAGAGTGAAATTTCCGAAGTAAACTGAATCATGCTGCTTTCACCATTTAGCCAGATCTTTTTTTAGGAAGATTTTGTCTTTTGTATTTTAATTTTGAATTTTAACTCCTTTTAGAAGGCTGAACAGAAGAAGAAAAAAAAATTGTCCAACGCAGAATTACAATGTGAAAGAATTCAGAAAGCCGCGAGGTAATTTTTTTCTATTAATTTTATTATAAAATTGAGTTTTGCCGCGAAAACAATTTAAAATATCAATCGATTAATTAATCTATTTTTGGACTGGGAGAAAAAACACATCTAGAATCATGAAAAAGTATGTAGAGCGTGGAAACTTTCCTAAAATTAAATTATTAGTTATTTTTTAGAAAAACACCTTACCATCTTCTAATTAATAACTAACTGAAATCAAATATTAAAATCTATAGAAAAAAAGAGTTTTGATGTTTTATGCGACAAATTATATGTAATTCTGTACTAAGCCTGCTTTTGAAGTTGCGGCATTAAATAAAGCGTTTGTAAAAATAATCCTGGATCATCATGGTAGGAGCAATTCAGACCATTTCAGGATGATAGTTCCATCTTAACTTAGAACTTAAAGAGGATTTGCATCAGTCAGCAAGAGAAATACGCTTTTAAAACGGAAGAGGTCACTTCAACAATTGATTTTGATATTCAAAAATCATTCACTATTTTATCGAATGTCTGTCTTACTTCTATTTCCTTAATAGTGCCAAAAGAAACTTGCAGCCTATAGTTAAGGAATTCCATTTTTTTTTTTTTAAATTGTCGATGGTTCCGTTTTGAATTCTTTGTTTTGAAAAAAAAAAAAAAAAAAAGAAAAAAATAGTCAAATCGTTTTATTTTTGCTCGTCTATTCAAAGCCATTCTTTATATCTAGCAATTTCAAATTCCATCAAAGTTGAGCTTTTTATTTCTACTCATTAAATGAAATGGTTTTGTTTTCCAGTTTTACTTTTAGATCATTTTTGAAGTTTAATAACAGCGATTCATCAAACTTCATTGTACACCATTTTTTGTCAAATAACAACTGTTTTAACTTGCTGTCAGCTTTCTATAATTCAGAACTGAGATCATCTTATCATTATAATTACATAATCAGCTGGGAACACTTTGTTAATCAGCGAGTCAAGTACATCCAGTTTCTATTAAATCTGTTTTTTCTTCCTTTTTTTTTTAGAAGGCATGTAGCCAAAACTAATTATTACTTTGGAAAATTAATCATTATCAGCAAGCAATTATGATTTCAATCGATATGAAATTTTAAAATAGCTTTATTCCGGACGTAAGCTTTCATGATTTCAAGGACAGATACTCATTGTTGTCTATAGTGCGTTTTACAGAGAAGACGAAGCGAAGTTTCTAGAGAAGGTGGCACATCTTCACCTGTAAGTTATCTTTTTGCTTAATAGCTACATACTTTTGCTTCCGTATTTTCAGCGTGTAGAAAAGCCCATTTAGATGTTTGATGCAAAGTTCGGTTGTGAGAATATTTCGTACTAAGTAGAGACATTCCGCTCTGATATGATTCAGAATTTTTCAACATCGCTCCGGTAATTAGTAGCATTAAATTAGGACAAAAGCAGTTCAATTTTATTTACTCGTTAATTCCCGACTTGTTAGTAAATCGATCAATTACTAAACGCAATTGCATAAATGTCTGTCTTACTGTTACGATTTAGATTTTTAACTGAAATTCTCAACCATTTTACGTTTCATTTCATTCATTCACTTCCTAGACTTGAACTTGAACTAGTCGTGTGCATCCTCTTAGACTGACATCCTTTTCAACGGAGAAGTTAACTGATTAAAACAAGAAATTTCAGAGAAGATGCACGGACTCTGTCTGAAATAGCAGAAGAAACTAGACGTATTAAACAAGGACGACATCATTCCGTTCAGGAGCCACCATCTATTCGTCTCGCAACCATTGGTGAATTCGATCATCCGCGGGCAAAGCTCTCGGTTAATCTTGACATTATATTCGCCCTTAGATTAGATTCTAACTTGAATGAGTGGATTTACGAGATGTGCTGTGTGAGTTGATGGATAAAGTTTAGATGGGAGAGAAATACTTGGCTTCAATCATTCTTGATAGTAGAGCCATGTTTCAGTCTTGTCCTATTCTAGATGCTATCTAAGAGCTCATCGACCGATTTCACAAAAGTAGGAAAAAACAATAAGAACAGAATGGATTTTGTGGATGCTGAAGAGGGTGTCAGCGGGAAGCGATTTCTGCGATGGCTCGGCTTGTCAACGTCTTCCTCCGCGGGCAGCAGTCGTCAGTCGTCGAAAAAACCCCCCAAACGACGGATGTCCACATTTAGCTAGATTCTACTAGATGGATATGCTAGTTCACCAAACACTCTTATCAGTGACTAAATCTATCAGGCATTTATCTGGTACTAGAACTGAATCTCATGAACACTTAAGCTTGATGGTATCGCTGAGGAAACCGTTCATCACTCTTCCTTGAATTGTTACTGTCTATGCTCTACCGATGATGCATTTCTAGACCAAAAACATCTTAGTTCAGAACAGAATGCCATGTAGTTCGTAATTTTAGAAGGAGCAGAATGTATTAAAAGACTGATTGATGTCCATCTTCGTACTTCCCTGCTGGACATTACACATTCTTGTTAGTGTCACCAGTTAGGACTAATTGGGCGTTTGATTTGTCCAGTTAGTGAAGACAGCATCTAGCTCGATTGTTTTTATTAAAGCATTGAGGTTAATTTGCTGTGAGAAAGAATTAGAGTATAAGAATGCGTTATTGATTAGCGCTAATTATAGTCAGATTTACTGAATTAAAGAAGTTCGAAACCAGATTTGCTGAGTTTGTAAGACTTACTATTGTGTGAAAATATTTGTTCACTTTATAAAGCCCACTGTTTTCTTTTTCTTTAATACTTTTCCTTCCTTATAGAGGCTGAATACTTTCAACAAAGTTAACGTTAAACTTTATTTGTCATTGAATTGTTTGCTTCTGCTTTTCAAGCGCTTAAATCAAAAACGAAGAATGACTGATTGTTGAGCTTCTGAAAGACTGAATTTGTAAACCTGAAAGTTCTTTGGAATTTTGGAAGAAATAAATTCCTCACTAGGAGATTATCCATTTCAGTTCTGAAACAATAAATTAATCCCTTGAAATTTATCATCATCTTCAGCTTGAAGAATTTTTATGATGCTTTAAATTCTTTTTTGCTGAAAAAGAAATGGCATGCTTGGAAATAGGCATAAAATGAACGCAATAAATGCCGGAACTGATCTCCTAAGCTCCAAATGACATGAAGATGTTTTGAAATGGCTATTTTAACTTGCTGAGGATAAGAATTCAGTTTTAAAAGTATTTGTAGATTTTAACCTTTTGAAAAGTCAACAGTTCGACCTCAACGATTTTTTTTTTTCTTTATTAAAAGCAAATTTAATAATGGAATCTCGATCGGGTATCAGGAGTTTGCAGTATCAGAAGAAGTTGTAATAAAATTATTTGTGGAAAAACACGCTTTCAAAAAATTTCCCGCAAAAGAAAAAAAATTAAAAGAAAAAAGTGATGTGCTGAAGAAGAATAAAAATTGTAAGGAATGAGGAACGAATTCCAATATAAATTGAGAAACATTACCGTATAAATTAGTCCATGAGTATATTTTCTTCTTTTACGAAAACTTCAAAAATATGCAAATCAGTTAAAAACAGGAACTTAATCTGCCATCTATTGCATCAAATTTTACAGATATGAGAAAAAAACCAGTAATATCAATGAAAAAGCGACAAATTTGATAGGTAATTTTCAAAAGCCAAATCTTACTCGATTGATTGCTAGTTATATTTTTAGTAACGCTGATATGAAGCATTCATGAAATAAAAATACAGAACGAACAATTTTCGAATCATTTTCGACAAATTATATAGACGAAAATGATGTGAAGGATGAAACTACATACAGAAAGCATCAGTTTGTAATCCCAAATGTGATAATGAATTGCATCATGAAACAGAAGCATAATTATTCCAAGAATTCTGATTATTCTTCCTGATACTTCAACTACTTTTCGTATTTTAGCTTCTCAAGTTCGTTGTGAATGTGTTTCAACTATGAGCAGGTGAAGATTCAAGTAACAACCTTCTTGCTAGCTTCACTTCATAACAGCGGTAATTTTTGCTTTTACACTGAACCTCTACTCTCTGTAAAACACACTTCAAAAATGCATCTGTGGCGGAGGAGATTTATAGAACACTGCCGCGCTGTTTAACTTTTCACTTAAATGCTATGAAATATTATCACATAAAACATTTGCGCACAATAGTACAGAGCACTTCCGCGTAAAAGTTGTGAAGGAAGTATTTCTAGATGAGCAGCTTATGACTCCAGTAGAATTCATACAGAATGAAGATTGGTATGAATTTTTAAAGAAGCAATAAATTTCACAAAACATTTGGCTTTTACTTGAGAAAACAAATTTATAAGTTCCCGAAGAAATACACTTGGGAGTATGATACAATTCACAGATTCATCAACTTGGGATCTATTTAACTTATTCATGACATTAAGGAACCTATAAATTTCACTGCTGACAACTGTTGAATAAGTGCCTTTAAATATGAATTCGTTTATACTTTTCAAAGTAAATGGTGATATTTGTATAGAACGGATTTCAAAAAAAAATTTATCAATATTTCTCTAATTCGTCACTACAAATCATAGTACTGAAACATTAATTAATAACTAAAGCAAGTAGTAAAAAGTAGAAAGAAATGCAGTCAGTGCATTCAGGGACTAAATCAAAACTTTGATAATTGAGAAACTGATGTAAATTGCTTAACGTTACTAAGAACATCCAATTAAGCTTCCTAAAAACCAAGAAGAAATAAAACAAATTCATAGCAAACATTTCACATCTTACTTCCATAAATAAAACTACGGAGTCTGCACCGTCAAGTTATGTTAGGAAAGCAAAAATTAACGTCATTAAAAAATTAATCATCTATTATCCACTATTAAATGTTTTTCACTGGTAATATTTCTAACACACAATTAAAGCAAACAATGAAAATCTATACATTACAATACATATTATGATATTATTTAACACATAAAATCCAAAAATTAGTTTTAGAAATGGAACATGCGAAAATCAAGAACAGATAGACGCTTACATACAGTCAAATGCACTTCCCAGCAGCTAAATGTCCTATTATTAAGAAATATTTACCTACGCCATGTAAGGCTTATAAGAAATGTACACAAAAATTTCAATAATTCGTGATACAAAATATATATCTTTGGGGTATAGACTTTTGATGTTGTGTATTACATAGAGATATTAAAAAACCTAGATCAAAATCAGCTTTGAATCATTAATATATTTGGAGCGCATATATACAAATTAGTTATCAAATTTCATAAAAGAACTTTTTCTACAAACTCAATCCTTAACAGGCTAAGTTACAAGGAGATTTTACAGTTAGACAAGTAATAAAGAGCAGAAAATTATTAGCTTCTATAAAATCGTTTAAAGAGATGACGTGGAGAGTTATCTATACTACGGAAAAGTAAACTAGTCTACGAGGTCAAGCAAAATAAGGCATTCATTTAGGTGGAATGCAAGCTTGCAGAAACGAATATTAGGATTCAGCCCAAAACGACTTCAACTTCCATTTTTCTATATTTCGGCCTAGGTTTATTCGCGAATAACATGTCGCGTGAATAGTAAAATCCACGATTGACCCAATGTCCATAAACTTCAAATACCGCGGCTTCGGATTCGCGACGAATCTAAACTCAATTTACTTAAGTTAAAAGTTATACGAAACACCGTTTTAGAGATTTCATTCTGAAATCTCGAAGAATGATGTTTCACGAATGAAGAACAAAAAAAAAAAAACTTAAAGAGAAAAAAACTAACAATTTTTTTTTCGCTTTAGTTTTTTTTTTTTTTTTTTTTTCAGAATAAAATAATGCTTACATCACGATCATAAAATGGGCGTTGCCTTAGTGCGTCACGATCAATCATTAATTTTAGCATTTTGATATTTGTCAAACGAACAAAGAATCTTATCATTGTAATACCATATTTCCATAGTTTTTTGTAGTCCCGTTTTTCAACAATAAATTCTCGTTGCAACACGTTCATCTGAAAAGTGACAATTCATCCCGGATCAAGTTTCAATATCCAAAAAACCATGACACCACTTACTGGACATGTATTTTTTATCAGGACATCACAACTTCTTGTGTATTACAATAGTAGGAAACGATGATCATTCGATAACTATAAAAACTTTGGAGAAGTCTACCAACTGTAATAGATCAAATTTTCAGTCATTCATAAGGTTACATCATATTTCTTTTAGCGCTTTTTAAGATTGATGATGAAGTCTGAGATATACCTTTCGCCCTATAGCAGCAGTTTTCATCCACGGATGATGTAAACACTGGGCTGCTGTTAAGCGTTTCTGAACGTCAACTACCAGCAAACAGCTAATCTAAAAACACTGGGTTCATATTGCGGTTTTTTTATTTGGATCCTGCTGAATACTAATATATGGATTCGAAAAAGCAGTTAATATTGTAGGAGTTTTTGACATTTTCAACTATTTATCATGGAAATTTATTCTGCCACTTTACTGATGATATAAGAACTTGAAATTTTTAATTTCATTAACTATCTCAACATAGAACCAACCAAATCTTTAGCATCAGAAGTGATCTGTGACCACTGTTCTGCACGAAATTCATACTTCGCTTCTTGTATCATACGAAGCATCATCAACTGTCGTCGGTGGTAGAAAGGCGCACAGCCAGCAAGCCTGAAATAATGAAATCTTGATTAAACTAGAATTTAATTCACCGAAATTTCACTTCCTGTAAATGCATGGAATTGATTATACATTGAAAATCGTAGTTAACCAAATAATAAATAGGCTGCTATCTATTATTATGAAATAAGCTGCCTTCATTATTATTATAAAAATCATAATTCAATCTTATTTTTGCTAACTTCTCGATTTGAACAACATTTTTGCTGCCTTTTTTGATATTTTTCACGTTTCTTTTGAAAGCCTCTTCATCTTTCTTGCCAGTGTTTTTCAACTTGTAAAATTTAAATTCAAGAAAAAGTAACAAAAAAAAATCAAGAAATTACAAGGTATATAAAATGACACCAAGTGCCCAGTCGTCCACTTCAACGCTGTATCCATCCGCATCTTCATACATTTGACATTTCAGCATCTCTGGGGCTAGATAACCAGGTGTTCCCAACAATTCTAAAAACTAATCGCTTACAGCAATTTCCACATCATTCTCGATTCTTGTCAAGCACTTATCGCTCACTTTTATCTCTGACCAATCATATAAATTTTCAGAAATCAAAATACGATGCAAAATGACCTTTCAATTTCTGTCCAGGCTGTAATTGCGTAGCAAAACCAAAATCGCTTATCACAATTCTTTCTTCATCGATACACAGAATATTTTCTAACTAAATTTTTTTTTTTTAAAGTTCTGCTGCAAAGTTAGGAAAGTTTATTTCAAAATCTTAATCAAAATATTATGCATTCAACAAACAAGCAACTGTAAAACAATAAAGAAATAAACCTTACCTTAAGATCCCTATGTACAATATTCCTCTCGTGCATATAAGCAACACCATCGAACAGCTGTCGCATCAGTCTTCTTGCCTTTTTCTCACTAACTGTTACTGATTTATTAAGAACATCGAATAGTTCACCTTTTGGAGCCCTGAAATGAACTTTTAGAAGGGTTTTGAAACTAAAAGGCTATCACACAGTTAGTCAGTATGGGAAGAAAGTCATGAAAGATCCTGTGCTAGGAAATCTTCAAAGAACTCTTCTTTTTTCTCAAAGTAGACTTTTGTTGTAAACAAGTGAAACAGTTTCAGACTGTGTATACATGAGTTCAGGTAAAAAAAAAATGAAAAAATGAAAAGCTGGGAGTAAAAATAAGCCCTATGAAGCCTAATATTTTTAATTGGATGTTGTCTGAACTTTCTGCAATATTTCATAACTCTGTCCAAGAACAAACATGCAATTTAAATTTATGTCGAAATGAATCCAACTTGCGCATCTTTTACAAGCGAGAATATACTTACATTTCAAAAACAGCGAAGAGAAAAGCGGGTGTCTCGTAGAAATCATGTACACTTACTGAAAGAAGCGATCAGACAGCTAATATCAGAACTATATTCATCTGATATACATTATAATTAAAATAGTCCAAATCTGTCATTCACTTGTTGTTTTTCGAAAACAAATTGTTCAGAGTTTTAGTATAAATCACTAAAAAATAAACAGTGCAATTCAGTATTCTGGTACGAAACAAGGGTGAATTTAGCATTTCCATTTTTGACTAATGTTTCAAAGCTACCATAAAACCTCCCTGCACATCAAGGAATATCTATATCCAATGTAGTTTCCATATTAACGAGAAGGAAAACAAAGCTTTAAAAAAAACTCACTAATTGACGGATGTTCTGAAAGCTGTCGCAGCAAATTCACTTCACTTATTGTTTCATTGTACAGCCGACGAGCTTCAACTTCTGATTGCCGTTCCGTGCTGATATCAACAATTTTTACTGCAAATTCCAAACCCGTTCCTTTCTCAATACAGAGTCGTACGGTTGATGCTAATCCGTATCCCAGCACCTGTAAATCACCATTTTCCTATCAGACAAATAATCTCAAGACAATATGTCGAATCGTGGATGGAAGAATTGTACCATCAAAGTTACTAATAAACTTAAACAGCAATAGAGAATTCAGCAATTTCGAATTCCTAACCCATTCTTTAATGTCTCCCTTAATTCATAAAACAACTAACATCTTTTACTTCGAAAGCTTTATAGAATTCAGACGTCGAAGTCTCAAGTGCTTCGGACTGATCTGTTTCATCTGCAATAATACAAATCTCCTTTAGGAATCCTGATCAGAAACATTTCAGAAGTGGTTCACACATCAACTGATCTTGTGTCATATCACTTAGAATCAATCACGAGGTTATTTCATGTTAAAGAGAGAGGAATATTCTCATAAAGGCAAATAAAATATAACCTCCAGTATCCAACTCATCATCCGAATCCACCGTCATCGTCCCCTACTTTTACAGACCTTTTAGACGAACAATCGTTAAACTGAAATAAAAACAAATACGCACTCGAATTTCCTGCAAGAAAAACAAGTCTCCTTCAGTTTTATGAATAGCTGCTATGGAAACAGCAGAAAATAAGACGCATGGTTCCAAGACAGACATTTTAACAATCCCACTCGTTTTTTTCGCATTATCAGCAAAACATCCTCACTTTGAATATGTTACTGTTTCAACACAAAAATTACAGAACTTCTTAGCTGATACAAGAATTATCGATACTTAAGCTACATGATTAACTTATGAACCGACACACTACTATTTAATTTGATCCTATTAAACTAATCTACCGAACAAATCTGTAACATCAATAGACCGAAAACCAAAGTATTTGTGCTACAATACAGTCATGACTGTTATGGACTCTCACAGCTGTAGCTGTAGTTTACAAGTTTAGGAAAGTATGGAACACATGCTATTAGTAGTGACGAAATTCAAATTAAATTATACTTTTGGGATTTAAAAGACCAAATCTTTCCATCTTTAACAAGAAAAAAACAGCTTTAAGAGCTTTAAGCATTATGCGCAAAATACCAATGAATCAAGTAATAAGTCAATTATTTCCCGAACTGAATCGTAACATTGCAAACTTCAACAGTAACAGAAACAAATTTACTTTTGATGTCGTGAATATCAGTGTAAAAAAAGAAAAACAAATCACGAAAGAATTTTATTATAACGATAAGTGGAACTGCATTTCCGGGTCGAAATTACTCAGACCTTGTTGGGACTTCAGATTTGTTCGCAATATTTCACCCATTCTACACGACCATTTATTTCAGTCCAAATATTTCCTACACTAGAAAAAACATTTCTCAAAAAATATCATCCTGTAACAGAGATTTGATTATGAACAATCAATTATGTTCGATTCCTTAGCAAAACTTTATATCGATCTTAGCAATGCTTCATTCTCCAAGTTATGGAACCCGTATCAACTATATCACCCAGCATGCATATCTGTAAACCTATATCACCTCATCTCAAAGTTGTCAAATTTTGATTAATTAAAAAAAAAAACTGTCGTAAAATCTCGAGTAAAAAATAAGAGAAAAAAAAGCTACAATGAGAAGCGTTTGCATACAATAATTATGGACAACGATGACTGAACTGAGGATGAAGTACCGAAGTCTTTTTTCTTTCCGTTTTTTTCATAGTATTTTGAATTTCGCTTCTCTAGAGAGAAAGGTACAAAACCAAAGGGAGGTCCTTTTTTTTTCATCCTTCATTCTGACAGAAATCACTAATGAAAACCGCTTTCAGAAACAGTTTGAGCAAATGCACAGTTGAAAAAAAAAAAAAAAAAAAATGGAATTATACAATACAACAGTGCACAATGGACAACGATTTCAAGTGTTGGAAAAAGATCGTAACCACAAAGCTGAGTGTCTGCGATGAATTCATCATCCCGGATTTTTTTTTTTTTTTTTCTTGTTTGTGGAAATAGAAAATAGCAAATATAATTGCACAAATCAGATATCAGGTACCTATTAGAATCATTTGCACACCCACAATCTTCTAAAGTAACGCTTCTCGATCACACTTCGATGCTTATTTTGCACAGATTGGGAAAAATTTAGAATAATCATCAGCGATCGAGAACTTTTCATTATGTAATAATTTCCAGATTTTTAAGTAAATTAAATTCACAACTGACGTCAGCCCGAAATGCAGAACACTTACAAGAAATTCTAAATTGTAAGCCCTGTCAAAATAAGCATCGACTTTGTAAAATTACTTTTTCGCACTTTGTTATGGCTGACCGATATGACTTACTTTCATCTGGAAAGAAACAACAACACATGTGGTTTTTGATGCTCATTACAAAAAAAAAAAAAAAAAATGATAAAGCAATATGTTCGAAAAGTGCTGTGCTATGAAATGAACAGCTCCGGATGAAACCAGCCGTGACAATTAAAAGACAACTAAAAGTAAAACTAGAAATTTGAATAAATCAGATCTGTAACTGAACTCATCTTCAATGGTCATCAATGGGTACTGTGATTTGGGCGAAAATGAGGTAAACAAAAATAAGGCATGATGTGGTGTAATTCACGAGACTTCTTTCAAACCATGCCTTCTTAAATTCATCTACATCATTATCAAAATCTTCTGGCCAGCACAAAATAGAGGGAGCGAAATACCCCTTCCCCTTCTAGTAATTTCATCATAAGTTTTTTTAAAAATATGATATTACTAGAATGATATTACTAGGAACTACAAAATCCGTTAATTAAAAAGAGAATCAAGAAATGAATTAATAAAATGAGCTGAATAAAGCGGTTAGTGGTAGAATTAACAGCTCACATGAATTAGATTTCATATTAAACATTCGTAGATTAAGCCGTCATTAGAACAAAATTGGTATGAATGGAAGCAAACACAGCTAGCGAATATACAGCTAAAATATTTTTTGAATAATATCGGAGATAATACTTGATAAAAATTTCTTCCAATCATCTTAATTTAGTTTCGTTATTAACAGGAACATGCAACACTCATCACATTTACTATAAAAGTCAAGGAAGAAGTAAGAAATGACTAGGACGTACTACACTGATCGATAAGTGAAACTTTTTATTCCTGATTGCCTCCCTATGAACTGCTTAGAGTTCATCTACTTCTTTGACAAAATATGTTAGTTGATATTGAGGAAACAGCTAATTTTTCTTGGAACTAGAAAATCAAAATTATATTTAATTAAAAAGAATTTGGGCAGAAAAGCGGGAAAATCCACACTATGCAGAAAGAAAAACATCATTCACAATAAGAAAATGTATACAATTTTTTGGATGCTCCAGCAGATATTATAAGGAAACAATTTATTTATTCCTAAAACTGCTTGATGTTTTCTTTTTCTTGTCTACCTAAATGAACACCGCCGCCAAATAACGTTGCGTCTTTGAATAAATGATGACATCGCTTAGTCAGCTGCGCCATCTGCAAAATTTCTAACATATATAAACCAATTATTTAATATAAAATCATAATTACACGAAGAATTTCTGAAAACACAGTTCTAACTAACATTCACACGAATGAATTAATTACCAATTTTCTCATCTCTTGTTTGCTACTAACTTTATTGAGTCTTCTAAAGACAGACAACTACGTTTATCTTGTCCAATTTTGTAATTCACCAATATAATTATGTAATTCATTAATATTCCGTTTTTTTTTTTTGCTAGGCATATTATTATTTTTATACAAGTATTTTTCTTAATGTAACTTGGACAAAAGGAAACGAAACATTTTTAATTAAAAACTAGTACTTCAGCAGCATGGAATATAATGATCTAGAACGTAGAAGACGTTGACTGAATAATGAACTAGCAAATATCACAGTTGTAGATAAAGTGCAAACCTCATTGACAGACCAATTCCCATATTTACCATAGAGTATCCCGTTATAGAAAGTTTCAATATTTTTCAGTGCCACACCAGTCAATTTATCATCGTCTAAGGAACTTAGCAACCAATTCTTTGTTAGATCAGCACAATTCTGATCCAGAAATATATTGACTTCAGCTACTGAAACAAAACTACCATGGCACGTGAACATAAAAAAAATATTTTTAGAATATTTCCGTAAACAAACCGCAGTCACACTGTGAAAAGTGTAATCGTAATTAACTCTTCTTATTCATTAGAAATGGAGTTGAAATATAATAAGATGAATACCAGCAAGTCGATGAGGAAATGAATTGATATTGGCACTTTTGAAGGCAGCATTGAATTCAGAAGCTGACTTAGTGTCCGGAAATAATATGTCGGTTAGTTCGGCAGCTAAGTCTTTCACTGTTCCTTCTAATTGCGCCTTTTCATCTATAAGTATATAAAAGGGAAAAGTTTGGATTACAGACCAATCTTGCGGTTCCTAGGTTATATCAATAACAAAAATCGAGAAACATAAACTCAGTATACAACCACTTACAACAGCATAATTTTTTGCGTATGTAAAACATGGGTACACGGAAACTAAATTTGGACAAGATATGGTAATTTGTCGAACATTAAAAGCAGTAAGAAATAGGGACATTGTAACACACGAATAAAATCACCAACATGAAAATGAATCCAAGTGAACACAGAGTTTGCATTGATCCTCTAAGCAAAGAATCCGAAGCAAAATAGCAACTTACAATAATGGAGATATTTGGCAGCCGCGACATGCAGATCTGGACTATTCGGCTCTAATTTTCTTGCTTTGTTTAAGCACTGCAACATTAGAAGTACCTGAAAAGATAGTCAAAAGTAGCAACAAATGAATAAAACCAATTAATTAAATAAACAAAGTGCAAAGAAACAGATGCCTGAAAAGGCAAGGGGAAAAACGTATGATACAACATTAAAAGAAAGCACTTAATTATTTATTAATTATTTAAACCTAACTCAAACAATAGTAAATGGTGAAAAGTACAAAATGTATTTATGGACGGCCAACTTAATTTTGGAATTGCTGAGCTAATAAACAGTCTTAGTTACCTACAAAAACGGTCAGAAAAATATTGCTGTTCAAGTAATAACACAAATTCATAACCTACTTTCTTCTTCCTATAATAAACTTCGAAACCAAGTATATATGATCCAAACTGCTCGCTGTTCAACTGGAGAAGTGGTTGCACAAATTTGCTTGCCTCCTCTAAAGGATCATCAACCTTCAGTAGCTTCTCCGGATCAAGAGGCTCCGGTGCGAAACCATCAACTTCAACATCACCCTGAAGAATGCTCCTAAAGTGAACTCAGTATTTCAATATCAATGTTTAACCGTCATTTTAACCTAACATCAAAATAATTAAAAATGGTAGTGAATGAAGGGATACATAAATTTATTTCTCCTCAAAGGAATATCCACATGAGAAACTTTTATCATCAAGAAATGGTTGTTACTGGTACTTGACACCACTTTAACGCTTAACTTAAAACCACCTAGCAGCAGCTAATCATACAAAGAAGTTTTACAGATATTGCTAAAGTAACTAAAGCATTACATGATCTTTTTTTAAAGAAATAAGGAGCTGCTAAACAAGTACTAAGGAGAATGCCCATTACCCCAAATTAAAGATTATAATAAATATTGCTTTCATATAGTTCACAATTCCTTTAACAATTTATAGCTTAGCGAGATCAATTAGCCAATAATATGAGTAATGTCGAACTGCTAAAATTTTAAAAATTTCCATCAACCAAAAAACTTGTGCATACCTTTTTCGCATTTGTTTGCTTTTGTTTAGCAGCAGCCTCAAGCGCTTCTCTAGCTTTTTCCTTTTTCTGCTTCTTTTTTAATTTTTTTAGCTCTGAAGCCGATAAATTAACTTCGCCATTGTGCTTGTCGGGGCTGAAGTCATTGGGATGATCATACATCCGAAGATAAATCTGAAAATCGCTTAATAATCTTATGCAAAATAAAATGCCAAAGTTGTAGTATTAGAGAAACAAACATACACTGATTGCAATTTTGGCAGCTTCGTAATAAAATCTATGTCGCCGTAGAACATCTTCTAGCCTTAACAATCCAATATATGAACAAAGTGTCATTTTTCGAATACAGTAAGTGTGAAAATCGAATTGATCTTCAATGATGCCCACAAAGTGCTACAAATGTATTGACGAAGATAACATTTTTTGTATGCGCCATAAAGCTGTACTGAAGATATTATTTAATCTACAAATGATAATTCTAAAGAAGTCAAGATGACTAAGAGGTAATTAAGCGATCTTTTCGGCAAGACTAGGTCTTTCTGATTATCCAGTGTCAAAAATAATTTGATAATCAGAAATAAGCAAACCACTTCTACTGGAATGAATTGAATTTTGTAACCAAAATTCGAAATTTAAACTTGAAGTAAAAATAACTGTCAAAAATGACATAAAAATTAACCCTTTCAACTTCATGGCATTTCTTTAACGCCTCACCATAATTTGCCAACCGCTGATATGCTTTGGCGCATTCGATTTCATACCACATACATTGCATTTCGTTCAAATTTGCTGATGCATTCACACCTTCTCTTGTAAACTTTGAACACATATTTTCCGCTTCTTTAATAAGACCAGCTCGAAGCATGTACTTGGCACATTTACTATTGACATATCGGTCTGCAGTATCTAGCGACTGTGCTTGTTCCATCAAGTTCGCACCTTCATATGCATCACCTGCGTGCTGAAATAAATTTTTCACTTCGAAACAATCATTTATGATATTTGTGGACCCATGACTATCAACAGCGGTAATACACCCAATAAGAATATTTTCCACATAATGAACGCTTTGAGAAGTAACAAGTAATAAAAAGAAAACCTTATGAATCTTTGCTTTGATCATGTAAAGTTCGATCAGTGTTGGTGTATGCTGGATGGCTCTATCAATATACACAAGTGCCTGCTGCACTGATCCTAACTTGTCATAATGTTGAGCTAACAAATAATATAACCAAAGAACTGTAGTTGGTGACTCCGGAAGTGGATTATCTATAAATCCTCAAATCAATATTACGTTTGATTAGTACTAGTATATACTATTTTGCTAATTTGCATAAGGATGCAATATGTTATAAAATCGAAACTAACTGTCTAAAGATCCTTTTTTATACCCGTTTTCTTCTAATCGCTTGACGAATTCGACGAGTGTACGTTCCAAAAATTGAACCTAAGAGAAAGTTAACGATGAATGTTTGCAGCCATTTCTGATGAAAATAAATTTACAGTGAAATGGAAAAATATAACTAATTTAACGTGTTGGAACATCATTATTCACACTGTTCAAATCTGAGACAATTTAAAATGAAACGAAATCGAACTATTTCTAATAGAATTAAAAGATATTTGAAATATTTCCGGCAATTACTTCTACCGAATCAAAAAGACCTGTACCTTTCATAAAATTTGGTACTAGAAAATTGCTAAGTAATTTAGTTGGGATTATTATCTGATTATCATTTCCAGCGTTTACACTAACTCCATAGCAGATCCAAACTAGGAATCACTTTGCAAAAACGTAGTAAGGATACCAGTCAAAAAAATCCATACGAAATCTTGTTATCTAACCTTATCAGCATCTACATACAGTGGAATGAGATATTTGAAAAGTGAAGGCACGCCTTTTCGAAGACCAGCTATCAAATAATTGAATAATAGGCTTTCAAACTGAGCACCTGAAATATGCATAAGCATTTACGACCAATAATGCAACACATGGCTTTTGAAGTAGATTTGAAAATTCTTCGGTTAGAAAACACAAACATAAAAAATGTACCACGAAGGAAATAAAGGGGAACTCTTTTCGGGGTAGCCGCATGAGAATTCATTGAAACAGCTCTCTTGTAGACTTCATAACGTCCTTCAGTATCGTTTTCTGCTGCAAAATCCATAAGTTACAAATGCATATACAAAGATTTCTTCAGCGAATACCGCATAATATGAAAATAAATGATACCTAAGCCTCTGCATTTCTCGATCTGCTGATAATACATAATGTTCTCTGGATTTCTCTCGATGAGTTTCCAGTAAGTCATTTCCGCCTTTACGTTATCGTTCAAAGCCATTAGGAGATCGGCTTAAAGATTCAGATGAGAAAGTTTCAGAGAAGTAAAACTACGGAAACAAAAATATTTTGCAGTTTTTTACATCAACTACCACTGTAACCAACATAATTCTTCACCTTTAATCTTTACTTCTTTCAATTTAATCAACTTACCACGTGTCTCCATGTACGTTACCCGATCAACAATTTGAGATGCGTTTTCCTCCAGCTTGTTCAAGGCTAATTCTAGCTGACCTGATTCCCGGAGGATCATATTCTGATACAAAATTAGTTCACTCTGCTCAAAATCGTATTCCGGCAGCTGTAAAAATTACTCATTACAGTGAAAGTTATAACAGTGCTGAGACTTTATACAACTTTTGGTAATTTGAAAATTTATAGAAAAACATCTGAAATATTTTCCAAATGAACATTTGAGCCTTACACGTTACATTTTTATCCAATAAATATTCTTTTTAAACGTTTTATGAAGCATTAAAAATATCAAATCACAAAAACTCAAGCAGTAAATATACTATTCTCCAGAAAAATGAAGCATTTTTTTATAAAAAAAAAAAAAGCTAAGTGACAATAACATAACATGTCATTACGACTTCAAATGGACCTACACAGAAAGTGAGATTTCATGACAGTAGAAATAAATTTCAGATTAATAAATCAATTGAAAATAGGTTACCTCAACCCTACTGCTGTTGCAAAACTCGCTGACAATTTTCAGAGCCATGTCGTAATCTTTGAGAAGATGGTACGCTGTCGCATAACCAATCCATGCAATTCGCTGCTGTGGCCGCAGCATAAGCAGTCGATAACGTGAATCCTGGAAATTTGACACTGGTTATCAGTAGCTTTCAAGAGATCTTGACCTTGTATTACGATTTTATCATGCATTAAACAGTTGGCCATTACAATTAATTTCTGCACAGTTAACAATTAACTTTTGCAAATTGAACTTTTATTTCCCCTTTATTTTCCGGTTAAACAACATGCAATTAAGGAAAGAAATCCGGCTGCAGAATCGAAACACAGTGTTGCGTCCAGAGAAATCGCAGCCACACATAAACAACAGGATATAATAGAACTAATCAACACGAGATTACCGAGAAAATATACAACAAAATAGAAAAAATCTAGAAGTCATCGTTATATAGTGAAGAAATGTAAAAAAAAAAAAAAAAAAAAAGAGAAAAGTGAAATGCATTCCGAAGGAAGAAGGACTTACGCGATACCCGTCTAAATCTCGCATTTGAATTTGTAGTAGCGATAAATCCCTGAGTATTTGCATATTATCACGATCTAAACGTAAAGCCTGCTTATATGCTTTCATCGCTTCATCATATTTCTTTTCGCTTCGCTGTACCAAGCCGAAGACATGCCAACATACATGCGACCGAAGGTCGGCCTAGAACAGAATTCCTTTTCAATGCTAAAAAAAATGAAGTAAAGAATCTATTCTTCTTCTCCGTAGTACTAAGCTAACCTTTAGACCTCGTTTAACACACTCCTGTGCCTCTTCATGCTTTCCCATACAATTCAAAATCAAGCCCTTCATTGCCAAGGTTTCTAAATAAATCACTTTATATGGAATTTATATTTATTGTTTCTGGACTTTTCAAAATATGGAACAACGAATCATAACCGAAATAATGAAAAGTTATCAGAGATAGCATTGTCAGAATAAAATTAATCTAACCTCCATGTTCGCTGAACTGTGGATTTGAAAGGATCATTTTGGCACATCGAAGGCCATTTTTGTACTGTTTATGTTCATAATGCTTCTGGAATCAACAGAACACACGATGAAAAAAGAGAGCGATCAAACTCTAGTTAAAGGAAGTAGAATAATTCTTTGATAGGATCTGCTTTTTCCATTCATCCACTTCTTTTATTCTACTTCTACTTTCTCTCCCTTACATTTATTTCCATTATGCTTTTTTTCTGTCAATTTTCGACTTATATATTATTCCATTTGCCTTTTTTTTCTTACTGGAAAATATTTGGAAATTAAACACATACAACAACTTTGCGGAAAAGAGTAAGCTCCTTGGAAGGTAAAGGTTGGCTGCTCGACTGTCCCGGAGGCGCCATTCTTCTTAGCCTTACACTCCCTTGTCAAGCAGACGCACTTATAACACCTAAAATCCGCTCTTCATATAATTTAAGAGAACTCTTGCGAAAGGTGATGACAATTAACGTCTTTTAACGGAAGATTTAATAACGCAATAAGCAATATTCAGTTCAGAACAAATGTAAAACCAATACACTCCTAGCAGATCTCATCATAACAATGACCGATCAGAATTCCATTAAATATGAGAAATTAGCATCGATTCAAACTACTTGTTCTGTGTATTAGCAATACAAGCAATAGTAACATCATAAAACTGTCCGCCAATTTCAAATTGAAATGTGCAAGTTAGCACAACAGCCTAGATGTATTCTTCTAAATCCTTTCAAGAAAACGAACAATTCACCTTTTCTCCTTCATAGTAAGATACGGTAATTCTAAAAGACCTTCTCTATACAATTCCTTCGATCATTACCCACCTATCTCTTCCTTCCCATTTGGCCAACATTACACCCATCTTACTGGGCTCAGCTACTTCCAGCAATAGTCCTCCTCTTCTGCTCTATATCACTCTGTCCCGGCACAAATGAAAAATTATAATCCCTCATATTCTTTCTAGTCCAGATCATCTAATTTTACCAAAAATAAAGATTTTTCGAAGTGTACACGACCTATAAAAGTGCTCCTTTCCTTCTCAGCCCCTTTCTTGTTTGCAATCAAATGAACCCTATCACTTGACAAGGCGTCAAAAGACCGAACTACCGCAACCCTTTCGCGTACGTCAGATATTCAGAACGTTATGAAAAGCGCCTGCCCGCAAAATCTCAAATCTTGAAACTACTTATAAGAGTTTGCATACTGTAAGTGTACGAGACACTAAATAAGCTAGGAAAATCGGCTGACTAAATTCCTTTTGAATGAGTCAGAAGCCGAGATTTACTTGATGTTATTCCCAACTTGTCTGTATGAAAGTGATATTTTGCTGGATTACTTGGTCCCTGATATAGTCATAACAACTTGTTTGTGGTTTTCTCCTTATGTAAGAGGAAATTAGAACACCAGGCATTGTTTCTGAAGAAAAAGTTATGAAATTCCGAATTTGTAGTTTTCTTTATGCTGAATGGTACTCTTTACTCTGAATAGATTTATGAGAATGGCGAAGAACTCAAGCTGAGGATATAAGAATCAAAGCTGAATAAGGCAAAGCTATCAACACTCATGGTCTCACAACTAACCTGAAAATATCCCCCCATACCCGTCCTTGATCCTTAAATTTATGGAAATAACATAGTTCTCAAAAGTAGGATCACACAACCAATTTTTTTCCTTCGTTATTATATTCATTAACATGAACGAGCTTTTTTTTTTTTGTTTTATTTATTAAGTAGCCCATTTGTTCTTGTGTAAAACAAACTGATACATTCAGACCTACCAAAGATTTGAAGTGAGCTTTGCCGTCTAAAACTGCTCACTCTTCATCAAACCCTTCCATCTTGCTGAAAAAAGTGTAATTTTTCTTGCGTGACATTCCCTTTCAATGTTTTACGCATGCTTTCATCACTATTAATTGTTGTATGTTGTACTGTACTATACTCTTTTTCATTTTCATATACGATTTTCTTATTTCTTCTCTAAACAATAATCAACATCATTGATGCATGACTGAACTCTACTGTTCTATAAATAGTCACTTCAACCAAGAAGTGCTATGTTACGTACTTGGAGAATTAGTCACAGATTACTGACAGTTCAAAAATCTAGATAACACAGTTTAAGTCTTGCTGCATCTGCATTACTTATCACCGATATGACGAAAAGCTCCAGCACCATATTTATTACCCATAGCGAAATCAGCAAATTCTCGAGAAAATTTCATATGGAAATCATACACCATATCTGGAGTTGGCAGAGCAAACTCTCTAAATTGTTCATTAATTTCATTTAATAAAAAAAATTATATTCGTGAGTCTGAGCAATCGTGGGAATAATATTTGGAAAGAAAAGTGAATGTCCCTACTCTGAGAACTTTCTCATCTTAATATAATTAAAACATGCCAGTACCAATGAAAGAACCGCTCTTTTAAGGCGTCAAATTTTTTCACATGAAATTCCTCAATTTCGAAAATGAAACATGCATGCGACTGACAAACCAGAAATGATCAGGTAATTCCTTCATTGGATTTTAAACTGAAATGTACTTACTCAGCGTATCCAGCAAGCAATATCTCGGCGACCACAATGCTACCACATATTCGGAGGAAATTCTTCCGCGGAACTTTCCCAGCAACTGTTCTGCAGAGTTTCAGTGCAGATAACCTCATTTCGACCCAACACCTGAAATTCCTTTCCACTGATCACTGTCTAGCTAGCCTTCTTCCCATTGGTCACCTTGTGGCCAAATGTCCACTCCTGTACTATTACTTCTTGTGGACAGCACTTTCACCAAGTAAAAACTCCACGCTGATATCGAAGCCATCGCATGTTCTTTTCCTTATCACTCTCACCTGCGCGTATCTTAGCACTCTCTTATATTACACTATACCTCAAGCTTTCTAAATCACTTTCAAATCTACACTGTCTTCTAAATTTCTTGATATCTGTCGTCTCTTTATTTCGAACACCTATTTGCTATCAGTCTTATTAACGAATCAGTTCTTTCGTTAATGCGTATATTATTTCGCATTGTCTTTGTAACTGAATAATTGCCTGTGTTTTCTTCAAATGTGATGGGCTTCTACAGAGTAATAAATTTTTTGTAGCGGAAATTATTGATTGGGTTGAGGATCGTATAGCTAACGTGATAACTTATTGGTCTAGATGGAGGTGCTGGAGTTCGTTGTTGGTGTGGGAGCTGGTGTCTGTTATGAATAGTTTAAGAATAGCTAGACTTTATGGGCTCATTTTGTTGAGGCATTCTATCTGTCTGTTTATACATACAGTATATCCTGTTCCATCAGTGTTGAAAATCATTCAATCCACTAGATATCATCTGTATTTCCTGTACTATCTTCAGTTGATCTTCCAACGTTTGGAAGATATGGTTCGGATTCACTGTCGAAATGGCAAATTGTACATTTCTGCGAGGAGGAGTATTTTCGAATTCAGTTATGCAGTTGAGAACAACACCCCTAAATTAGAACTGCTCCGAGAACTCGTAGTGCCATTCAAGAGTGTGTCGACAACAACCCACAGTGAGGAGGATCAGGTTAGTGAGTCTGTCCACACCTAACGAATTATAGATATGCAATGCTGAGGATTCATGGACGTGTTGGTTTGCATATTGTTTATTTCTTTGGATTTTTGTCACTATGGATGATTTTGCAGTAAAATATCGGGAAATTTCTCGAATATATTGATTGAACTGTTGTTAGGACGTAAGATGCTGAACTCTACCCGCCTACCGGATCTTAAATTGGACCAAAGATAGCACGGTCATTCGGGAAATTTAGAATGTATTGATAGAAAGAAAAAGTTTGAAAGATCTATGATGAATATGAATGAGGAAATAAAATATTGAGGGTAAAAAAGTGACACAATATCAAGAAGGAAATGATTCGCATGTTTGCCATGCTTCAGAGTATTTTTAGATACTTGCAAGTGCACCGAATGTGAATGGTACGTTGTTTGCGGTCGCTACAACATCGAAACAGTGTTTCCTTTATAATATTCTTAATGACTGGACAGAACTGCGTCCAGCATTGCGACTGTCAAAAGCACCAACAGCTGTGATCTTCGATGTTCACAACAAATTTGTAATTTTATCCGATCGAGCTGGTAATGTTCATCGGTATAGCTTGGACCAGAAGAGTTCAGTGAAGAAGGAAAACAATTCAATTGATGGTGAAGTCAGTGATGGTGGTTAGATCTCTTCTATGTAGCTTTAACAGTTGTAAGAAAGCGCGTGTATTTTTATCGTTTAATTCTAGATCGAGGTCGGAGTATTTTTTGATCTCGATTTTAATTTCTTTTTTTTTTGATTTCATAAAATTACAAAAAACTTATATTTCATCATTCTTTTTGTATGCAGTCTCGTTTCGTATGGTTTTTAGATGAGGGCGAACTTTTGTTGGGTCATGTATCAATGGTCCTGGATATTAATATGTCGGATGATGGAAGGTTTCTGATAACCGTTGATCGTGATGAGAAAATTCGTATTTCACGTTATCCTGAGTGTTATGTTATACATCGGTTTTGTTTGGGACATAGTTCTTATGTGAACTCAGTTCATTCAAGAGACTCTCTGCTGTTTTCTTCTGGTAGTTTTTATGTTTATTTTATTAAATTGGTTGCGTTAGTAGTCATTTGAAATGTCACATTTGTTTATAAGTTAGTGAACTTTTAAGCACAGGGAATTTCCAGGTGGTGATGGTTCTCTGAGGATTTGGAATATAGAAAGTGGAAAGCAAGTCGCCCAATGCGACTGTTTTGAAAAAAAGGCAATTCGCTGTTGCAGACTATTTCCAAACTCTTGTTCGAAAGTAATCATATCTTATTTTAGGTTTAAATCAATATTTTTTTTCGGTAGAAACTGGCAATTACATTAAAAGTCTTTAGGGACAAGAAAACTGGGGGATAATATTCTTCATAGTGCACATTGATTATTTTGTCTCTTATTATTTAAAACTTTTGTTTTTAAGCTTTTTTTCTTTCAAGGAGCAATTCAATTCAGTTATTATCCTTATTGTTATTCTAAATTCTTTTAAGGCGATTTTATTCGATTTTTAGTTTAGAGACCTTCTGAATTATTATGATCGTAAATTATTAGTACGAACTTTTAAATCTTCGCTGAACAAGTAGATTGTTTATAGGTCACGAAGGTGGCTGTGATTTTTGAACACTGTAAGACAGTACAAATCGTTACTTTCATCCATGAAAATGATGACTTCGAAGTTAAGTATATGACTTGCTCAGATCCTATTTTCGATATTGTCGTAGAAGACAGTGGAGCTTTCATCTTTGGTATTACAAGGTGCCCTTTTTGATTAAAGTAACATTTCTATTTCAGTCGTATTTTTCGGGGAAAAATTTAGTCTTTATAATTTTTAGGTCGGCAGTTGTTTTCGGAAGAACAGATGGCGACTATTTCGAACCAATTCGTGACATCAGTGAAAGTGTTGTAAATTGTTTACATTCAGTTAAAGAAACTTTGTTACCATTGGAGAAAAAAATAGGGTTTAATAATGTTGAAGATTACAAACAGCGCAAGATAGAACGTATCAAGACAAAAAGACGAAAATTATCATTAGATAGTGTGTAAAGTTCTATTACTGGAGATATTTTGTCGTGAAAAGACCAAATATGTTAACGCTGTGTGTGATTGCTTGGTTCACAGATTAGAATTGTTTTGATGGATTGAAATTCTCGATTTTTGTTGTGATTCATGTCTTAAAAATAATTGTTGGTACATTGTTGAGTTATCGAAATTATTGTCGGTATTTTCCGAAAATTGTTTTCATATTTGTTTGTTTATTATTTATTATCAAAGTTTAAATGATATATTTGCTCATCACACCGTTTGTTCAATGTGTGCTGGAGAGAAATTATCCAAATTATTAAATTGTTTCGCTACTCGCTGTTAAAAAAAAATCCGGAAATCCGAAATTTGGGTAACTCTTCTTTAAAAAGATTTTATTTTTAGAAATTTGAAAATAAAGAAAAGACTAATTGTAACAATTCTTTTTCCTTTCTTTTTATGCTCCATTCTTATGATTTCACTTCTCCAATTTGATTTAATTGCTGAAAAGATAAAAAGATGATTAAAAGAGCACGTCAATGTTTTACTGATAACGGCTGTAACATTTTTGTGCAGGGGATGATGATGAGAAAGAACTATTAGTAATGGCACTGCAAAATGAAAAATAGGAAGAGTTTGTAAATAAACCCAACGTCCTGCTTGCACTTTAACTGTTTGCTGAGGCTCTTTGAATCGAAATGAATTTGAATTCAGCGTCTAATTATTGAATTAGAATTGGATGTTGTGATAATACGGGTTAACCGCTGATCTAAATATAAAGAGAACTGTCTTGTACAGATTTTTTCAACACATGTGTGATTGCACCAAGTGAAAGGAAAGATGTTGGAAGAATCTGAAAACGGAAAACTGGTTTTGGAGAAGGAACAGTGCTAGTGAAGAGCTGAAAGGTGTGTTCATGATGCAAACATTCACGTATACTGTTTTCTCTCTATATCGGCTGGTTATCGACCTTACAATCATTTGATAAGCTGCTATGAATTACTTATCCGTTTCAAATAATAATAACTGGCAAGTAGCATTACGCAATCAAATTGAAGAAACTGCACGCCGAAATAGTGATCATAAGAGATACGCACAGGTGGAAGATCGTACCAAGGTATGTATACGGATTTTCATTTTTCGTGATAGCATTAAAGTAATATTTGGATTTTGATCCGTATGTGATTAAGGATGTTTTAAAATGAAAAAAAGAAAGAGAATTTTAAAATGAAATATTGCTATACTACCAATGAAGCAATACATTGTAATAATGGAGTGACAATATTAAAGGAAGGGACAGTTTTAAAAATGAATTATAAAAAAATAAAATGATCAAATACAGTAATATCTAATACCACTGTAAACTTCTCGGAAGTCGGCTTCGATTTATATCAGGCTTATACCAGGCTTGTAATACACTCAAATTAGATCATTTCCTCTACCTAAGTTAGAAGTTCTTTTTTCACGCGATTTATCGCTGATATGCTGAAATTGAAAAAATTAAATTTGCTAGATGGAGCACAATCTTTTCACTTATCATATAAAATTGATTTGCTAAAAATTATTTCTTTGGCAACTATACCAATTGTAGTTTCTGTAAAATCTAGTGTTTTTGGCCATTTAAGTGAAACAAATGATCTCTTGGCCGGAACATCATATCTGAAAACTATCTTACAAGTATCAAATAACATCTGATAACATCTGGAAATTATCCTACAAGTGCTTGCTAGTTAATTATGGTAATTTCGAATACCAACAAATATTACTCACATTATAGAGTAGAAATTAAAATGCGTAATAAGTTAGTAATTTGATATTTTAGGAAATGGATGATATTATAGTTAAACTACGAGAATTAGCCAACACAAAACCGATGGAAGCAGCAAGACTTCAGGTCCAGGCCGTATCAATACTGGATGAAACGGATCGCCTGATAACAACCGCAATGCCCGATGCGATACATATTCCACCTTATTTTAAACACAGTTTGAACAAAATCGAAAATGCGCGAGGAGGTTGTCAAAGCACAAATAAAATTATGCCTGAGAAAACCGTAAGTTTTTCTTTGCCAGGAACTTCCTGATCACTTTTCACATGCATGTTTCACTCTCTTCAAATCACACCTCTCCAAATATTGCAACAAATAATTTTGAAGACCACTACAATGCGTTTTGCAACATTTGCGGACGAGGAAAATAATGATGATGAGGAGAACCGATCGACGGCTTGTGTTTCGGCTACTGCAGTTAGAGGTAACTCAGGAGATCATCCACTTAGACTTAGACTGTTCTGCTCTTGCCATGACACATTGGACGACACTAAAGGAGATGATGTGCGCGATTTATGGAAAACGCAAGTAATTCTCTTACTTTCCTTTTTTAAATTTCTCAGTATTAGAATGAATTATGATAGTGGTTTTAGATAAAAATCAGTTTAAACTTTTCTTTCTTTGATGACAACATCATGCATGTTTCAAAAACTTTCGAGAAAATGATTGATCATTCCAATTTTTCAAAAATTTGCAATTTAAATTATGAACTTTTTTCCTGAGGATATTCCCATTCTTCCCATATTTATCTTGGACTATTATTTCTTATTCGCTTTCTGTGTCGCATCTTATCATAGTGCAATTTGACTTGAAATCGAAGCCTTAAAAAAAGTACCGCATAACAATAATATTGTTTGATTTGAGGAAATATTTTATGTAAAAGGTACAAATGCAAACATTGGACAAAATCGTTGATAAGCTTTAAAGTTTATAAAACTGATGAACAAAAGGAGAAATATAAATTTTCTGTAAAAAGCTTCACGTTTTCCTCATTAAGCAGATAAGGAATTTCAGTTTGAATTCTTTTTATCTCTAGTGGGTTTTATGGTTGGTGTTGGAAATATGTTAAGATTTCCGTCAGTGGCTTACAAGTATGGAGGAGGTGAGTTATCGCTGCAAATTTCTTGTTAATAAGCCATATTTGTGGTGATAATTTTTCATTTCCATTCAAATGAGCATTTATGGGTCAATTTTGCATTCAGTAAAATGACATCACTCATATAAATTGTTCAATTCGAAATAAAAGTGCATTTGGTATGGAGGAGGTGAGTTATCGCTGCAAATTTCTTTTTGTAAGTCGCTAATCATACTTGAAAATTATATCCATTACGTTTACTTTTAGGTGCATTTCTGATACCATACTTTACATGCCTGACACTTTTCGGATTACCGATTGTTTTTATGCATCTTTCCATTGGGCAGTATTCGGGTCTTTCACCGAGCAGTGCTTTTAGGAAACTTATGCCTATAGCCTCAGGTAAAAGTTCTTTAGCAACGAAACTTCCTAATCTGAGGAAATTTTCAGTTCAGTTCAGATATTTGTTTTGTTGTTTGTAGGTATCGGATGGGCATTAGTCTTTCTTGCATTGCCAATTTCAATTTATTATAATATCATTGTTGCTTGGTCGATCTATTATTTTTGGTTCTCATTGAAGGGATTTTTTGTCGGTAGTTTACCGTGGAGTCAGTGCAATCCAGGTCATTTCTACATATTTCTTTTTATCATTTATCTCTTTTCCAGCTTTCCTTCTCCTTTTTTTCGATCATTTCGTTGGCATTTTTCTTCCTTTTGTTGTTGCAAATTATCACTGAACTGTTACAGAATGGCCGAAAAATACACCTTGCTGTTTGCTAAGTGGACCAGCAGAATGCTTCCTGCAACCTCATGCAATTTCTTCTCCTGAAGCGTATTTTCAGTAAGTTGGCTAGGTACTTCCGAACAGAATTTCAAGATCTAAACAGTAGCTCTTTTAATTGAACACTGTCCATGAATCAATTTTCAGTTACGAAGTATTAAATCGTACTGTAATATGTTCAAAGAGTCAGCTCACAATGACAAATATGACTACGGTACTGCTGAATGCAACTTTCTCGAGCATTGATATTTCTATAGCCAGCAGAAACTTCACGCTTGGACCTTTACAAAGTCATTTGGTAGTCTCGTTGGCATTTGCATGGATTCTCGTATTCCTAGGCGTTTTCAATGGTATTGGCTCAATCGGCTGGGCTATTTCAGTCACGTCAACTCTACCTTATTTGTTGGTAAATAAATAATTTCCATATTTAAATCGCTTTCTATTGAAAATTAAGTCACTGGAGAATTTTTTCAGTTAGGAATACTTCTTTTACGTGGTATATCGTTGCCTGGTGCCACTCAAGGTCTTATATTTTTCCTGAAGCCTGAAATTGAGAAAATCTGGTCGATATCGGTTAGTTATCTAATGTTCACAACTAGCTGAATTTCTCGAGAAACACATCGTCCTACCGGAGAAGAGCTTCCTCAGGAACTTCATGGAACTTCCATTGGCTGATGCATGCCTCAGTATCATTTGTAGATATGGAAAGCGGCTGCCGAGCAAGTCTTTTACTCATTAGGGATCGATGCAGGCGCAGTGATATCCATGGCAAGCTTCAGCAGATATCGGAATAATATTTATCGTGATGCAGTGGCAGTCGTTTTGATGTATGCTTGAAGAAATTGCGGGATGAGAATTGAAGGATGGGGTGGAGAAGAGAGGAGGATTCAACAGATCCAGAATATTGCAGTAAAAATCAGAGTCTCACTCACTGTACATCTTCATCCCTTTCAGATGCTCTCCATGTATCCTCCATTCCCTCACTCCTGACAGTTTCTAGGATGAGGAACATTTCCTCAACTGCTTTCAGTTTCAGCGATACATTTACGAGTATTCTTGCTGGTATGGTCATATTTTCCTTCACCGGTTTCATTGCTCAAAATCAGCAACGATCGATTGATGAAATCCTGCGTAAGTTGCTAATTCATTAGTTACGATAACGATAAGCTCTTATTTTCGTGGATTGATAATTCTAAAGTAGCCAAGTTTTAAGCAGCTCTTTAATCTTGCAGAGCATGACCCCTTGTACGTAGCATTTACGATATATCCCAGCGCTACAACATTTATGGATATGGGGCCACTCTGGGCCACTTTGTTTTTCGGAATGCTCACTCTTTCTGCCGTTGATGCTCAGTTCGCTTGGTATGTTTTGTTGTTTTTTAAATTTGTAGATAAGCAATTTCAGATCTTGAAATACAGACGGCTAGTTAGATTATTTAGAGGTAGAATTACTTTTGAGACTGTGCGAATAATGGCGAATAACGATGATCTGGGAAGAACTTCAGTTACATTGCGTAATTTTTAGATTTGAAATGATGAAAATTGAAATCTTTTGGAAGATGCTGAGGAAAGGCAAGGAAGGGTTAGTTTGCCTCAGTGAAACCTTCATCTGCTTCGAATATGGATATGAGCCCTTCTTCCAGGATTGAAATGGTTGTTTCATCGGTTGTGGACCAGTTCAACAAGACACACAGAAGAACGAAAACTCGTGTAATGATTGCCCTGTGTGTTCTTTGCTTCATCTGCGGTCTTCCTTTTACCACCAGGGTATTTTCTCTTCTCAGATATGAATTCTTGAATTGGAATGGAATAGAGAGAAGGAATTGAGAAGGATAGTGGCTGGCAGTGTTGCAGTAGCGCGCTTATTAATCTTAATTCTTTGAACGGAATTTGTTTAGGGCGGAATATTTCTTTTTCATTCTCTCGAGAATATGAACGCAAACTGGAACTCATTTTCACTAAGTCTGTTACAAATTGTCATCATCTGTTACATTTACGGTAAATTGTTGATTGTTTTTAGACAAAGACGCCTTCTTCATTTCTTTTTGTTTTGTATCGCTCTCATTGTTTATTTCTTTCCACTATCTCAAATTCTCATTTGTTTACTTGTTTACTGATGTGTTATGCGCATATAAAGTACCTATCAATTGATGTCACTTAATTTTCAGCTAATGAAAACTGTTCATTAACTAAGCATGAATTACGATGGCTTGCACCATTTTTCTGAGAATCTTTCCAACACTTTGTTTAGGAGTTAACAATTTCGTCATGGATGTTGGTGAAATGTTGCGCTTATCGATAAGCCTTAAAGAAGTTCTTAAATCGGAAAATTTAAGTATCGAACAAATAAACTTATTCCATAGACTGAAATTTTTCTTTGGGCCAACTGGTGGATATATCCGATGGACTTTGTCACTCTGTAGTCCGTGTATTCTTCTGGTATGTCAAAACAATATTTCTTTTCATTTTTCATAAATATTTTTTCATCCTTTTTCTCATCTCCTATGCGAGTCTTAGTAGGAGATAAGCCCTACTATCTTGTTGTACTCTTTTAGATGGATCTGATGGATTATTATTCCCAATATATAAAACTTGAAGATAGAAATTAAGGACAATTACACTTACAAATACAGTTAAAAGATTAGACAAGAGAAGCTTAAAAGACAAGTGGACAGCAGGATTATATTTAACTTTTGCAGTTTCTGCTTATTGCTTCGATATTTAACTATCAGCGTGTCAGCATGGAGAATTCTTCACTTCCACTTCGTTATGAATTAATTGCCTGGTTCACAATGGTTGGCCCACTTATTATTGTACCTTGTGCAGCTCTTTGCACATCCTACGAAATATGGAGGAATCGTATGGTTCGCATCATTTAGATCATTTTCTTTTCACATAAAATTTATGCTTCTGTTTGCTATCAAGCATTTATTAATGAGCCAATGAATAATTAACTCCAACAAATCATAAATAGAATAATCTTTTGTTTCAGCCTTTATTATCCGCATTTGACTGTATTCGATGGCGACACAAAAATGTTGCTGAAGGTGAAGATGCATTAGTGCCGAAACATAACGTTAGCGAAGGACACGATTATTGGGCATGTTCTACTTACATTCTTTCATGAAATACTATAAACTAATTCAAATATTTCTGCAAAATTTTGAAACCAAAGATCAAGAGAATTTTAATTTAATGAAATATTTGAATGAATAAATTTGAGGAAAAAGGAAATATTTTCGTTGAATTGGAATATTATCTTTTTTGTTTTTAATTTTTTTTTCTTTTTTTTCTTTTTGTTAGTCAATAGCAGATCCGATTTCACGAGTTGCCTCTGCACGACGTCCAAATGCTAGTCTAATAGATGACGTTGGCTACGGGACAATGGTCGAGATGATCAACGAATGGGCAAAAAAGAATGCCGCAGCATTGTATGATCAATTCGGTGGTGAAAATAATGTTGAAAGTCAGCAGGATGGCAAACGGCAAAGGTATTTTAGAAATTTCAAAATTAAATCTGGTAAGTTCCGGTAGCTTATTTCATGCATACTGCATACTGACTGAAATTATCTGAGCTTAGGTTGAAAAAGTTATTGCTAGGTAACTTTTTGTGCTGAGTGACCGAATAGTGCAGGTGGTCAGGGTAAAAGGATTTTGATAGTTTCTGCGTAGCAAATTTTTTTCTTTGGATAGTCACAGCCTGAAGTTGTCCCTATATTTGAACATTTCAGAATTTGTCTTATAATGCTGCACTTATATGCATTGAGCATTTCAACTTCAGATAGAATACAGATTTGAGGCTTGTTTTAGTAAGGAATTTCTGAGCTCGGAATCTTCAAATCAACGAAGTTGTACTGAATTAACACTATTTGGTGCGCCGCCAACAGTTGAGCTTCCTAAAAAGACAAATACCGTGATTTATCGCCCGAAGAAGGGTGAGGAACTGCGACAACAGTTCTCGGAAAACAACTTATCAAAATCAACAAAGTGTGACTCCTCAGTTCCACTGATACGACACTTGAGGGTAAATACCTATTTTGAGCAAGAAATAATGAATCGTTGATTACTTCCATTATCGTCGTAGAGTTAATAGTAATAAATAATGAGAGAATTTAAGAACCTTATAAGGAATATTATTTAGGAGCGCAAATAATAAATGTAAGTTGATTCGTAACAGCTGAGGAAATTGTGAATTTGCTATCCAGTAATAGTACTTCAGATTCTCATTTTATTATGTATTGCAGAGGATAAGTTGGAGTGGTATAATAAAGGGAAGTAATAAACAATTATTGCAGTCATTAAAGCGAAGCACCTCAGCTGCGGAGCTTTCTTTGGATCAAAGGTTAGCGTGTTTTAAAGTAAATCATAAGATGGATAATGAAGTTGTTTTTTCTAATCTAAGACATCACTGCATATTGCAAAGTTGCCAAATTTCAGATATTGGTGATGATTTTTCTGTTGAATATTTTTGTAAAGAAATGTTTTAGGAATTCATTGAATAATAATTTCTTCATTTTAATTCGCAAAGATTTTTTGCAGAAAGTTTTTAGAAATTTTGAGGAAAATATGAACGTAGAACCAGGAAGTACTTCGCATACGACTTCCTTCCACATCACGTCGCTATTTATGCAGCGTATGCTTCAACGTTACGACTCCAGCGATCATCATAGCCTTAGTTCAATTTCAATAACACCAATCGATTTCGATTTAGTTCGAAACCACTCTAATAGTACGATTTCGAATTTAGATGTGAGTGGTAGGTCCAGCAGGTGTAACTTATCTGCATTAAAAAGACCTGAACCAGTTAATGCACCATCGTTGTCCACTCAGTCATGACGTTATATATACTACTCTACGTATATATATGTTGTGCGCTATTTCTTAACCGTTCATTAACTTGAAATATGATAGCAGAACATGAATAAAATTCCTCTTAATGTTTTTGTTGTCAGTCAAGTAACTTGGAAATTTTATGTAAGACATATCCTCCAGACTGTTAGATCTGTGAATGACAATTACTATCATTTTTTCACAGAATTCTCAAGACTTCCATTATCAACGATTATCGATTGTTGAATGTGAAAGAATCCATAAACAGGTTAATAGTTACATCCTTTCTTTGAATATGCTTATGATAATTTTTTTTTTTTCATGAGAACAACCAGGAGACTTCAAGAAGAATGCGAGGATTGATCTAGTTCCAGACTCACGGGCTTTTACTTTCATTTTAAATTTTGAATTATTTCACTTCACCCAAGTTGTTGTCACGTAGTATTTTGTAACATTGATATTTTATTGATTTACAATGAATGAACTGAAATTCAAAATGCTTCTTCGATAATAGTCTTGATTTCTCCTTTCTTTTCACAACTATTATTTAGCAGCTACTATCGGTGTGAAACAAGGTAATATCATCCACTTGGATCTTTTTTATAACCATTGTTTGATTGTCATTACTCTGTTTGATAGCAGATATATTGATTAGCGTACTAATATTAGAAAACAATCATAATAGGAAATGTACACTTCTGGCGATTTGTTATCCTCCGGAATCAGAAGAAAGCTATAGGAAAGAAGACTTTAAGGGCATATTCATCTTCAATTTATCAATGGAAAGATATTATCAATTTAGAAGAAAACAAATCAGCTGCAATCAAAAGTACTGCGACCATTTCGCATTGTTTGTGCTCTTTTTCTCGAGATTGTTGGAGGATACAGATGCATATCATTTGATCCTATCGTTGCATTTTTGATAGAAGAAAAATCAGTTAATTTTTTTCCTTTCTTAACAATAACAAGAGGAGATGATAACATCACCGCGATCATTTCATTCGGTTAGTTGTCGATATACTACAACAAACTAGATCATTCTATACTAATCGTTCTAATGGCAAAAGTCCCAGTGGTTTAATGATTGCGTCACTGTCAATTACAACGGACTTCGATTTGCGTTCTTTCAGAGGTCTAGCATTCGGTATTTTCGAGGTTTTAATTGATGCTAATTGTCCAACGGACTGCGTACTCAACGGATCCATCGTAGTTTGTCCGAATGAAACTAGCTGCGCATGACCTTCGTGAAAAGATCTTGATGCCTGAGTTAAAGATGATTTCGGTGCAACCTCATTGCCTAAAAAAAATAAATATTCGAAACATTGAATCATCTGACATCTTATTGGTTAACCTAATGCAATCAATCACAAGTGAAACAAATCTAGGAAATTTTCTGGACAAAATTATCGGTAACCTTCATGGACTAGGGTCTCTCACTCGATATAGAAATAAACCGGACAAATTACACCACCAAGCAGCGAGTCATAAAAGAGCTCTCTTAATCTGCAAGCCACAGCGAAAGAGTGAACTAGTTGTAAGTAGTGCCAAGTTAGGAATAGGAAAGGGAACTAAAATACCGAGCTGATACCATTTCCGTTCCATTTTAACATTTTTGGATCACTGCTTGTCACGAATTGTTTTGATTTCGTATCGAAAATGGCATAAAAACGATTTGGCTTGTTCTTTGATGGCTGTAATAAATTGTGGTCTTTTCCAGGCTCATTTTACCCTTCTATAACATGGATGAAAGATTTCTTTGTTATTTTCCTTTTCTATTTTTTGTAAATATGTGAGCTTTACATTTGTAACAACGAGCTGGGCTTCCAACTTGTAAGGTCATTAAATTTACCATAACAAAAGAAGGAGTTGTACTGGCTTGAACTTCTGCTGAGTTGAGTAGAGCTGCAGAGAGCACTGGTCTGTTCTGCAATAAAGGCATCTTGAAGAGCCCGGAAATTAAAATGACAATTGTATGACTACAATAAACTGTTGTATTGTTCAGGTTCATTGTTAGTTTGAGAGTAGTAACCAATCTGCAAAATTCACTCTTACAGGAGGGGATATTACTTACTGCATAAGACAATTCTCGACGATGATGGCAGTGAAGTGACCTGAAGTGATCTTCTAAGTAGCTTCTAAACCGTAGAGGAATCAGATTATCAGGAAGCAATAAAATATGCAATAGTTTCATTTACATCAGAGAGCTTGGAATGAGCGATCTGTTTTTTCTCCAGTTCTTTTCATTGAACGAAGCATTGAAATTTGGTCACTTGTTTTTTTTTTTTTTGTCTCCGATGAAAAAAAAATTGGATCCATAATTGGGTCGTAGATGATTGGAGAAGACTGGCTCAGTCATTTCAAATCATTCAATTTGTGTGAATAAATAGTTTCAATTGGAATTCGGCTTAAATTTAAAACAAAAGTTCAATTCGAATTCAAATGTCATCGTGCTATTTTCGATAATAGATTTACTAACCAGTCCCAATTTTTGATTTGAGTGAAGTTTCTGTCGAAAATTGATATCATTCACATCAGATTGAGCTACAAAATACTTGCTCAATCATAATTGATATCAATGTTCCTGGGGTACTGAATATGACTTGGAAGAATTGATAACGGTGAAATGTTGACAAACAGATCTCAGCTGTGACAATTTGTACCCCAAAATAATCGAAACAAATATGCAGCAGAATTTATTGTTTTATTTTATTAGCAATCTGTTAATTCGCTAGCCAAATTTGGATTTTTACATTAAAGAAAAATGTCGTTCTGTAGGTTTTTCTAATAAAAATTGCTGCCTTAAAAATGAAATTTGCAAGCACTTTTGCATAGGAAACAATAAGTTTGTAGATAAAAACCAACAAGATTATGAAAAAATAAAAAAAATACACCTTGCCAATGGGATGGATAATAAGTTAAATCAATTTATGAATAAGGATAATATCATAACTGATAAAATGATTGAGAAAATATGAATTCTGCAACCAATACCTGGGAAACTGCTAAGCCTTTCTTCGAAATCTTTCTTGAGAAATACTATACCGGAAGATGGTATATCTGGATCTTTGGCAAAAATTCTGAAAATCTATGGATTAGAAACAAGTGAGATTTGAATTTCTTCAATAATTATGCTTTTTAAGCTGGAAATAAACTCACTGTTTCATGAATTAAATCTAGGATAAATCTAGGATACAATTCCAAAGACAAACCTTGGTGGAGCGTTCCTTTCGAAATTTTGCATATGTTTGGGTACAACATAATTCGGGTAAACAGGATAGTACAATATTAAACTCTCTACCGTGATCGCAGCAAATAATGTTGTAATCACTGATAAAGTGAACATCACTACAACGGAAATCAGTCTCAAATTAACAGAGAAAATATTTGTAAGGATGAAACAGTGCAGGAATGAGGAAGCAACACTTGTATGTCTATGTTCTAACTAGCATGAATGAATTGAGATACTGGAAAAACATTTTTTTTCTTTTTTAATTTTCATTATTAGAAATTTCCTGCACAAATAAATGATCATTAGAGAAGGCTTGTCGCATTAATCTTCTTGAAGTTATTTAGGATTTCCGAGGGGAAATTTACACCGTCACTGGAAATAATAAAACTGTCACTGAAGAAGATTCATGGTGCTATAGTGCGTTAGTATTCAGCAGAGACAAAACTGTCAACGATTATCCCTTGTAAGAACAGTTTAGCTCTGAAAATTTCTTAAAGAAAATATTTCAAAACAGAGAACTAGATTTGTGGAAGCTTCCTGAGGCTAATGAGAGTGATGGAAAAACTCGCTTATGATTCTGACAACGTAGTCATTCGTATTGCGCACGCGACAGCGTAATGTGAAAAGGGGACGTGAAAATTACACGTGTACGTTGTGTAGTAAGCTAGATGATAACATTGCAGAACATGAAAAAGTCAAGGGAACCTTAGATAATGATGAAGAAATGGTGCAAAAGTCATTGGATGATTGGAAGGGGCCGGATGGAAGATAAGGGAGGGTAAGCGGTGTACGGGATGAAAGTGAAGTGATAAACACTTATCTTTCTTGATAATGATTTGCAGATGCTGGGGTGACAAGGAAAGGATAGATTATAAGAAAGAGGGCAAAGGGCGACAGAAATGCGGTCGAAGTGGTAATAAGGAAAGTATCCCATCAAGCTTACACTTCTAATTCAGCATATTTTTCTTTATCATCATATCAGAGCACCATAAAATCCTTATCATTATCACTCTGTGTAATTCTTTTTGTTTTCTCCCTTACAGAAGTGCTTTTCATTACAGGGAAAAATGAAAACCAAGAAATATTTCACGGAGGTAGACAGTACTGCATGGCTAAGTGGACATTTTGAGATTGCAATGAATTGGTACGAAGTTCAGTTCTCATTTAAAATTACAAACCACTCCATCCCATATCCATCACGGTGAACATTCGACAACGCCTAAACAACGCCCAAAAGTACGGCCGCGAGCCACTAATGTTTTTTATATGTTGACGACCCTGGCAGGACTCGAACCTGCAATCCCCTGATTAGAAGTCAGATGCCTTGTCCATTAGGCCACAGGGTCAACCGGCCCACCCTCTGTCAATAGTATGACGTCATGTATGACCTTTCTAAAATTGAAATTTGATTTTCTTGGGAGTTCCAGATATTAACGAAGTGCCAGGGAATGGATAAGAACTAGCTGTTGGGGAGTTCGAGACAGGATGCTTGATACTTGGAAAAATTAGGAAAAAAGAACAGTGAATGAAACTAAAGTCCATTTTTTTACTTCAGTTAAGTTTTGCAAAAATAAAGATAAAATTATTCCGAAAAGATCGAAGGAATTTCTGCAATAAAAAGAAGCAAGACAAATCTTAATTATCTTTCTTGTAATAATTAGCAGTTGAGTTCACTGATAAGATAAATAAGTATAGGTGAAAGAAATTTTTCCATGTTAAATGGCATTCCAATCACCTTATCAATGGATCTCAAAATGAGAGAAATAAGTTTTTGAACTGCTTGTCCATTCTGGAAGAAGAAAAGAAGAAAGGAAGAAAGAGTGTCAGCTGATAGATGAACAATTTCGGAAACCTCAGGAAAGTCACTATTGAGACGAAGAAAATTACCGTCCAAATGGCAATTCTTATAGTATATCAGCACTAAATAAGGAGAAAACCAAACAATGTAACTTTCAACCAATTCATCGCATCTCATCTCATCTTCACTTCGTCGGAAACAGCGAAAATTCTGTGAATTCCCAATTGTTCGGTTTGTATTTAAAACGACTAACAACAGCTCTTCACCTGATCATCAAAATTAAATGACCATTCATTCATTTGTTATCAACAGATGATAAATTCTCGGCTTCAACTAGTAACACTAGAGATTTCGAAGAAAATTGTGATCTTTTTTCAGCTCCCAAACTCTATCATGTTTAATTTCATGTCTAAATTATTGTTGAGAGGATTAATTGATCTGAATATTGCTGAGATTACATAAATCAAAAACTGTTAGCTGTTTAGACAGGGAAGTTCGAAGAATACTTTTTAATTTACAGCTGATTTTTCATGCGTTGTTTTCGTTTCAAAAATGTATGCAGTCACCATTTCTTTTACCGTTAACAAAAGATTAAAGGGGCTAGATAATATTACGAGAAATGATAAAATTCATTTTCGGGGAGAAAAAAATGTTCATTTCTGACTAGAAGAATTTTTTCGTTCTTTCTATGACTGTTTGACATCTAATTCGTTCTGTTAACGTATCATAACATGCACTGATAATATTCACTGAAGTTCTTTTCTATTTTATTTCGTAAACAACTTCTGCTTGGAATATCTCTGTTTCCTTCTGGAGTACAGACTTGAGATTGTTCGGATAAGTTATGATTTTACAAACTTGTACCTAAGCATCCTTTCTGTCTTGGCTAGTCCAAAATATTACCAAGAAAGCATAACTTCGAAACAAAAGTACAAATTTTTCCAATACATTGGATGCTACTTATCCTCTAAGGTCCAATTTTACCAAATTAAATTTCATTTGTTTTACGACTAAAGCCTTCAAATTGCAAAATTGGCAGTCTCCGTAGCGCATCATCACAATTGTTCCAGGTTTGAACAGACTTGCATTAAATTAGTAATTTAAACATCAAATGAAAATTTTACATTTTAATTCTTCTGTTATTAACAGACTGAAACACACACACACAAACAGACATTTGTAGGAGTACGAATAAATAAAAAATAGGAAAGAAATGGATGAAATGTAAGATTGGATGCCTTTTTAGTTAAATTAGCAACAAACTTAATTATTGATGGCAGCATTACCCGTATGCTATTAGGTAAAATTAGTAATAAGTGCTGATTAATTTTGTGGCCAATTTAGATGTCATCGAATAAAATTTGCTAAAAAAAAAACTGAGAATGTCCAAACAATTTATTATTTGATCGCTATTAGCACCAGTATTTAATGTTGTACCGAAATTGCTTATATTTATCACATATGCTTTTATTCCTTTTTGATAAATTTTGTACTCCATATTTCATTGTTTTTGAAAATTCTCCACGCTATATTTCCCCGGACTTGATATAACTTCTGAGAAGCAATAAAATGACGAAATTAAATTTACCAAATGATTTGTACATCAGAACAAAAAATATAATTTTAATTATAAAATCATTATTCAAGGTATCTGTGTGTTTGTTTTCTTTCAGTGTTGCTTGTATGAAAATGACTCAGTGCTGATTAACAGTGACAATAATGAAGTTAAAATTTCTGATAAGTAATCGCTCATTTAATCATTCTCTATTCCTTATCTGAAGAAGAGACCGTTAATATACAAAGAAAGATATTCTGCCGAGCTATATTGAAGTGTTTCGCATAAAATTCAAATAAAGATACTCTAGAAGTTGGAGAGTGAATACTTTTCCAAGGAATTAATTTACAGAAATACGGGATTTAAAACGAACTAACTAACCATTTCAGGACATTTCCTCAGAACAAGTATAAAGCAGATGTCCATTTCAGTATAAACTGTAAGACTGATTCTCTCTAAGAAATTAGTGAATCGGAAGATTTTTTTAATGGGGATTGTGAGGTAGAAATAATGATTTGTACATTTATATGATGTTAACTATTTTCCTTCCTTTATACGACGTCCCAGATATGCGAAGATTTTCCGTAAATGATTTTAATCCACTTTTTTCCAAAGTCGTTTTCTTTTTTTTTTTAATTTGGGTGTCGCATAAATCTGGCACTCAATTTCTTCGTTTCACTCAATTTACCCTCAACATTCAGATTTGTGAATCAGTGACAAAAATAGATTAGCATTTCAGACAATAATCTACCAGAAGAATATCAGATAAAAAATATGCTAAAATGATGGCTTCATAATACACCAGTTTGAAGAAGTAAGCTCACAAATGCTAAAATTTTGCTAATCAGTCATGCAATTCGTAAAAGAACTAGTATGAAAAACGAGGAGAGTAAAGCAGTTGTTTAGAAAAAAAATATGAGCCAAATTGCTTCAAATTAAATAAGTCTATTGAGCGGAGTTGTTCAAGTAAGTATATTTCCAGTCACAAAACCAATTTCAAAAAGTTCCGAAACCAAACGGAAGACTTTTTCCATGTATGCACCATATTCGAATAACTTTCTAGAACTTGAAAAAATCAAGCTACTGTAGCGGTAACTCCCAATACCTAGAACAAAATCATAATTTTTGCTTTTTCTCTCGTACAGGACCATTCATTTTGGCACTCTTCATTTCGACAAATTTACTGACAAAGATAATATGATTAGTTGTTATTTATACTTTATTATTGGCGGGTTTGTATTTCCAGTTTAAGTAATAATTATGATGTAATGTTCAACTCTTCAGAAATGCTAAGAATTATGAACATATACAGTTTTCATCAGACTATCTGGGCTTCTGGTTAAGTATCTTGACATTACTTTTGCAATTACATCTGTTTAAATTTTGAAATCCTTGTTAATAACGGAGGTCTTTTTGACTATACAATATTTCCAAAAACTGCAGTACTAACCAAAGACAGGCATATTTCTCATTAAGAGGAAAAAAACTTTACATGCAGTTGACGACAGCAATGCTGCAAACATGTTGATAGTACGAGAATTGAAGAGATCATGTACATCAGAAAATTTGAACCCACAACCAATCCAGTGATCATTTATCAAATTTCCTGATGAAATGGACAGGTAATTCTCATAGTAAAAAGACCTCGTATTATCTGGTTTGAAAATATCACTAATTTCTGAGCTCTATTCATTCGGAAAGAAAGCAAGGATGCATAAGAGATGGGAACCATTTGTCAGCTAGTTACTAAAAAGGTGATAGTAAAAGACAATAGCTATTCCAAGCGAGACCTGCAAGTACAGTCCTTAATTTTAGTCTTCAAACTGCACTTTTTATATCACTACAGAAAATATCAAACCAATTCAATATTTATTTATATTAACAGAACGATAAACAACGATCCCAACGAACAATAACAGAAAGGGATTACAGAAAAGTAATATCCAGATTTTCTATTCCTCAACAGGAAACAGAAGGAATTTTAAAAAAAAAAAAAAAAAAAACCAGGAGTCCTAGGACATAAGTTCGTAACTACTTCTTAAAAGCAAGTATTACAGAATACTTATGATATCTGACAGTGGTTCCAGTCCTGGATCTGGCTGTTTCAGAACCCTCTGTAATGTTTTGTAAGCATCGATAAGCACATCCCGTGCGGCCCCCTGGAAAAACTTCTAGATATTAAAAATCTGGAGTTTGAAATTGAAAGAAACATGTTTCGGTACGAAAAGCGAATAATGTAAAATAAAGTTCGAATAAGACGTAAAAAAAGACTTTCAACAATCTGACCAGTCCGCCGGACGAGAGTTCTGACAAATGATGTCAGCATTTTTCTTTAAGATGAATAACTGGCTAATAACTTTAATAACTTACTTAACTTAACATAATAATATAATAACATAATAAAAATACTTAACAACATGAAACTGTTTAAGAAAATAAAAACTTAAGAAAAAGGAAGAAAAACTACGGCTTACTTCAACTGCAGACAAGTAGTCACCATATGTAGGATTCTGACTCCTAAGTTTGAATAATGCAATAAGTGCTTGTTCACAAGCAGCACGAACTGCGCTATTTTTTTCTTTCATTCCGTTTAACATCATTGGAACAATAACCTAGAATAACAGATTCGAAGTAAAGAAATTCAGCTAAAATTCTTGAACACATAGCACACGTGAAAAAAATAAGAGAAACTGAACGAAAACTTTAAAAGCAACCTTCATTTCATTTATAGAGAGTTTTCTTGACGCAATATGATGTGTAGCAAAAGCTGCTACACATTTTACTTCATTAACGGGATGATTTATTGCTCGGACAACTGAAGATAATAAGGGCACATCCATAACTTTTTGGCTGAAGAGACAAATGAAAGAATTAGCAGGAAACAATAATAAATGGTATTCAAAGAGCAATTTTCCTCAAAAGCAAAATTCTAAAATAAAATTTTACGACAATAAGATCAATTCTAAATAAAAGCAATCATAATTTATGTAAGGAGTATTGATTATTAATAGCGATTTCTAAATTCACATAGTTAACAGATGCTTATAGCACTAAAACGGAATAAATTGTAAGTTCTTACGATCCAATCCGTTCCTGATCAAAATATTTTTTTTTTTCACTTCTTTGTATTCACAAACTGACTGATCGCTTAACATATTAAAAAACAATATTATAACTAAACTGTATAATAGAGTAAATTTAAAGCAAATTTCATAAATTACACTTCAGAAAAAAGATAAGTGAAATATTTTCATTGTCAAAATTATATTCGAAATAACTGTCTGCTCAAAATTTTACTATCACTTCATTATATTTCAAATATTTGCATACCATAAAAGTATGGATGTCGCAGCACGTATGGATGATGAGGCTATTTCTGGTTTATCGCATTGTATTGCATTAACAAATGCTGACCGCAGTTTTTCTATACCATAAATTTCTAATATTTCATGTGGATTAGCACAAGATGCATATTGCAAAGTTACAATGACAGCATAACGTAGACAGCTCTCTTCCGAAACTGAAAAGTGGAGGTACCAAGGACTTAATAGAAAAGCGAACATATTATTTCAGTACATTCCAGAATCTGTCAGAATAAACACTTTAATCTAGATTAGAAAATGACGATGAAAAATACGAACTTGAAATTAAAGTATTTGCCAATTGGTTCATTTTAAGAGCAAGTTCACCAAGAAGTGCAGAAGCAGCCTGCACTACAACTAGTGATTCACCGTTTTCTTGATGTTTCTCTGCAATCTTCACTGCTTCTTGAAGAACACTGTCACTTATAACCTCTGACTGAGCACGAAATAAGACTGCCCGCAGTGCAATCAGAGTTGTTTCGCTGCAAACAATTCAGTCAACATAATACATTATTGACTATTACGATACATTATTTAAATTTCAAAGATCAAACAATCCAATTTGCACGACAAATCTTAAAACTGTTATTACTCGAAAGAAAAAAATCATTTGTAGGCTAAGTGAACTAACAACTATTACATCATTCCAACATCAGTTGCAGCATTCAAATATTTTACGAGTTCTAACACAATCAACTCAGGTTTCATATGAATGGTAATCAAGCGTGATAATGCGCCGCCTGCACAAAGTCGTACTTTGCGTGAAGCTGTATCTTGCAAAGCTTTCAGGAAAGTACTTTGAAGCTGTGGCAAGAAGGGACGTAGCTGTTTATCGACCTTAAAAAGGTTAGCATGATCAATATAGGAAAAGTACACAACAATAAATGTTCTTTAAAAAAAATAACCAATACATAATATTAGTTATGTGCATATTAGCTTAATTTCATAAATAAGAAGAGTAACTATCCTAAGCAGTTACATTGAAAAAGGATAAAAAGATACCTTATCCATAAGTAGAGAAAGTGTAGTAAGAATAGAAATTTTGACAGTATGTGAATAGCGGTCACCAAGAACACGTATTAGAGGACCAGTAATATTCACGACATGAGATTTCAACGCATCTGCCGTGCTTAATGAAATAATAGTTCCAAGAATTTCACCAGCCTGTTCCTTCAATTCCGCACTTCCTGACAGAATTGCTTCTCGGATGATTGGTAGTACAGAAGGAAGACCCTGTATTTTTTGGAAAATTTAAACACAATTGGAGAAATTCATTTCGTTTATACAAATCCCTCTTCAATTAATTTTTAAAAGGATCAGAAACAAGCAGTGCGAGATAATTTGAACTAAATATATGAGAACCAATAAGAGAAGCTTAGATACGTTCAAATAAATAATACCTTATTGCTTGCAAAACCTGGTATAGAAGGAGAACTAGCAGCCTTTTGCAAAGATAAAAGAGCTTGCTTCATGAGTGATAAACAAGATAGCATCTGTTTTTGATCCAAACTTTGACAGACATGTATCATGGTCTCAACTGCATTTTCCACTACTTCATTTACTGTTGAATTGTAAAGCAATAACGTACCGGGAAGAATTTCATCAATAAAATTACTCAGATCAAACTGTAAAACATAGAAATAAAAAGAGTCTGTTTAGATCAAGCTGATAACAAAAAAAAAATAAATAATCCCTTTAACATTTCATCAAAAAGATTAACTTTCTCGTTTGGAATAGTTGTAATTTTTAGAAGTTTGGAATAGTTGTAATTTTTAGAAGATCTTAAGGGTATTTAAAAACCTACGACATGCACGATGAACAACTAAATTTGACCAAATTCGTCACCTCTCATTCCAAGTAAATTTAAATCCAAAAAGTATTACCTTTGTATTTTTGGCGAAAAGGTGAATTAAAATTGATGAAGGGATATGATTGCAAGACTGTGCTCGTTGCAAAAGAATACTGATAATGACTGAAACACCATCTTCATCTGATACAGAAAGAATTACCTCTAAACACTGGTTGATTTCCTAAAAAAGAAAACTATTTCAATAAGAACTAATAAAAACAACTTAGAATACGTGTACTTCTTTTCCAGAAGGATATATATATTCTTCCACTGCATTAGACGTTCAGTCACTAAGATAATGGATAAATTTATGGAGTTATAGAAAACCGAATATTTATAGCAAAAGTAGGTTTAAAAACGGCAAGAAGTAGGCTGCAGAGAAACGATAGCAAGTATTGCTCTTTTTGATGAAAAAAAAAAAAGCTATTTTAGAACACTGCTTTTACTAAATGAAACATAAAATATCGTAAGTCCTAGTAACCACGATTGTCTACCTCACTTGTAGTACAACTGTCTAACAGAGAATCCAGAATTTTAGCCACATTCCGGCTAAGCGAATCACCAGCAACTGCTGATAGGGCACACAATACTCTGATATTTACTGGTGGTCGTGTTAATTTCGGTAAAATATAAGGTAGCATCTGTCTGAAATGGATTTTCTGGATCAAAGGAAACTGAAAATCTGATTGATTTTTGCAAATTTAATAATACAGAAGACTTTAAAAGAAACTTGAATTTATAAGGTACATTAACATTCCATCCTAAAGTGTCATACACTGAGAAAAACAATTACCTTCCATTCAGGCGCATGATTTGTGTAAGTCCATCTAATGCGTCATCGTTGGATATTATGTTCACATCTAGAAGTGGAGCAACAATATCCTCAAACGCTGAGAATCCAGCAGTCTTAAATGAGAGTTACTTTTGATAACATATTATTTAAAAACCGCTTAAAATTAAGAAAGTGAGAAATTAAAGAACTGTGTTGTAGGTAATATTCAACTGCAAGCAAACTTATTATTCAGATCTAAGGGAAAAACATCAGATTATGACTGCATATAATTTTGAAAATTTGGAGATACTTTAAATCTTCACCATTTAAAAGAAAGGGATTAATAAAACAAGATAAACCAATCATTATATCATAATAATATATGCAAGAAATCTACATTCCCCTTAGGAAGAGAAACTGACTGGGAGAGGATATTTGTCTTTTGCAGCTGACTGCGTCGTAGAATAAATATGTACCTGATAATATGATGTAAAAGCTGTAGCAGCTGCCTGGCGTACTAACAAATTGGAATCACAGATGATTTTCTTAATCGGCTGTACCAACTGTGCCGAATACATTAATATAATATCTTTTGTAGAATTCTCGATAATTTCATGTAAGGCGATGGCAACTCCCACATGTTGTTCAACAGATTCAGATAAAAGACCACGTTCAAGAACAGGTAACACATCGATAATTATTCGCTCACCCATTTTCTTCACCAGCTCTCCAAGACAACGCCCAGCCATCACTTGTCGATCTTCACTACTACTTGCTAAACAACTAAGTAGCATTTCGAAAAGCGTTTTCATCAATTCTTTCAAAGTACGTGGAGTATTCGCCACCACTATCTAAAACAGTACTGCGACTCATCATCAACACTGTGGCCTGTACCAGAATTTTGGAGATCAAAACAAAACTTTCATTTGTAAAAGAACAAAAAGGTCAGCTAATTATGAATGGAATAATAAGAAAAAAAAGTAAGGTTCATTTACCTTCCAAACATGACTTGCCACTTGACGGACTTGTACAGCGATATCTGAACGTGACAAATAAATACCTGCGAGAACACGATCCCTGAAATATTGATGGAATCTTTATTCTGGCACTAGAATCATTCTTGACCTAAATACAAACAGTCCCACTACGAGTAAACCTATCTGTTATACCTGCAGGTTTGGCCAAGTTGTCGAACAATTGCTTTCCCGGCTGACTCCATACCCATTGTATCATCTTCGTTTAATGTTGCCGATGTCATTTTCCCGCTAACACCTATAAACTCTTGCATCTAATGGGAAAAGAGCAAATATAGTGGCCCAAAGTGACTGACCTTTAATTGAGGTAAATACGGCAGGATTTACAACAGACAGCTCATTTATAGAGCATTTTTCCATCGGTGGTTAGTAAATATTTAACAAAGTTATTTTTTTGACTTCGGACCAGTAATATTAATACGGCTAGCAATGCGCACCAGTTTTCATATTTTATTAAGCGATTAACAATCCTACTGACAAATTTTCACAAAAAAACGATGAAGATTGAGATCAAAAAAAAAGTTAAATCATAAAGTAATAACCTGATATACTGAATAAGAAGTCACCAATCAGTGTAACAGCAGCGAATCGAATTCGCCAGTTATCATCAAACAAAGCAGCTTGCAACTGCGGCAAAAGGAGTCGTCTTGCATGTAAGCTATATGTAACAATTAGACGTTGACCTGCTTTTAGTGCGCTATCTCGCACATATTCATTCTCATCTGCTAAAGCTTTTAGTATGCTTGGTATAACCTGAAATATCTTCGCTTTAACCAATGTTTATTAATAATATAACTCAGCTTATTTATGATAAAAGCTTGTAACTTGACGAATAGTTTATACATCAGTTTTTAGAGAATTGTCATGTCACAATAAAGCCGTATTAAAACTATTCTTAGTACTTTTTAGCACTGATTCTTTATGACAGATCGAATAATTATTCGAAGTAGGAATCTTTAGATTTCGATAAAATACCAAAACGAGGAAATGTTCTGCATAATCTCAGGCTGATTTTAACACCTGATTCTCGCACATATTTCATCTGCTAGAGCTCTTAATATTTTTAGTATAATTTGAAATTCGTTGCATCATTTTCCAAAAACATAAATTAACGAACTTGAGGTAAATATGGGACGAACTGATCTCCAAATGCCATAGGCAAATAAATATACATCAATATATAACCATCACGTATCTCAGGTGTGGCTTCTTTCGATTCTGTTGTCTTTACTATATCAGGCATGACCATTGCCAACTGATCCTCACCAACAGCTTTAAGAACCTGAGAAAAAGAAAATCATTAGTCACTATTTTCCTGCTGAGCAAGAACTGTACGCTAATATTTCAGTACCCCTAAGAAGGTATAAATAACAAATAACAGAATGAAGAAAAAGAATAAAGGTAAAGGAATAAAGGGGAAGTTATAAACTCAAGCGAAGTAATTTTACCAACTTCTGCAAGTCCTTGCGCAGCGCCTGAACGATCAACTGCATTTGTATTCGAAACAAGCTTTTCCTTCAGCCAAGGTATAAGTTGCTCACGCATTTTCGATGCCGTATCTCCGACAGAGCATCCAATAATTGCACCAAGGGCTTTTGCGGCAACAGTGCGTATTTCCGGTATAGGATCCAACAATGATTTCTGCAAACCAGGCAACAGCCCACTAAGATATGGTTCCATATCCTTAAAATTTTCGTTCTTTTATTGGATTACAACGCATGGTTCGGTGAAAGCTCATAAAAAAAAGACGGAAAAATTGATCATTCTTGAGAAAAATAAGAAAATCTTACAAAACATCAAGAAAAATAAAATATGCCTTATTGTCCGCTAGGGAATAGATATTTGCAATTATTTGAGCAGCCATACGACGTGTTTCAGAAGCTCGATCAGTGAAGGCACGACGAACAATAGGCATTATTAAAGAAAGTGAAGCGGCATCGATATAATGTATGAACTTCGTATTGACTACTGTTTGTAAACAAAGAGACGTCTTATCAGCTGGATCAATCAGTCCCGTCAATAACTGACTGCTTATACCTTAAATTACATATTAAAAGTTTCTTGTATGAAATTCCGTAATGGCAAAATACTGTATTTATCGAAGACTTAAAAGGCGAAAAGAAACTACGAAAAATTAAAAAAAGAATTTAAAATTAATTAATAAATTAAGAAATTAGAAAAAAATTAAAAATTTAATTTAAAATTAAATTTAAAATTAAAGAACAAATGTTCTTTCCATCGCGAAGGAGGTGAAAATAGAATATTCCGCCAAATAAATCGCTGAAGTAAGTAAAAATGATTCCTGAAAAGTTAAAATAATGTATGATACGAACTAAGAATTTCCGGATTGCGAATAACTTTAGCGATCTGTTTTAGTGCTTTCTCCCCCGACTTCTGCACTTTTGAATGTGAATCGGTCAGTACTTCAATAAGTTTAGGAACAATGCTTGGCAAGCAGGCTGAAAGTTGCTTAGGCGCACAGAATGCCATTGCCCCTAAAAGTTCTACAGAAGCACACTTTGTACGCCACGACTCTTCGTCTAACGCAGCTAGCAATGAAGGCAATACCTGAAACAAATTAAATAAATCTTCATTAAAATTGGACTATGCGGTCCCTCAGTACAACAGCTTCCCAACAGCAATGTGACTCCTGACCTCCTAAGTCTTGCTTTGATGTCAAATTTTAAATTAGATTTCAATTCTTTTGAGCTGTAATCAAAAAATTCGCATTTCAGTTCTTGAAGAATGAAATGTTTTGAGCTTACCAGTTTAACACCATGGGCAGAAAGCATTGACATCATGGACTGTGCAGCATCGTTCGCTGCCCGTCGAACGTTATCATCGGAATCACCAAAGCAAATCAACAGTGATGGCAGAAGTTGTACAATATAAGGTTCAAACAATTTACCCATCGTGCTGAAAAAAATTTTCATGAAATAGCATAGTACAAACTGTTTCAAATAAAGATAATAGTGACATATATGATAATCAGAGAAACATTCCTTAAATGTCGAACATAAAAGATCTCAAAAGTCTAATTTCGATCTGAATACTTTTGGAAACAAAATAAACACAACCGTGGAAATATCGGATAGAATGAGCAGCAGAATGTTTCTTAAAATATCCAAAATAAAATAGGTAAACAATAAAGGATTTTCTGCATGAAAATTTGAATAAAGCTTGCCTGCAAAGAAGTTCGAGAGCTAAGAGAGCACCCTCGCGATGATAGGAGCTTTTCTTGCTGGCCAGTGAATTTTGTAAGAATTTTATTAGTTCCAGTTCACGCATTGCAGACATTCCAAGCCCCTGCAAAGTGTGAACATGAAATTCACATCTAAGTATTGTTTAACACTTATTTCATGCCATCATCAACTACTCAACAAGCGGATTAGATCCATATTTAGCAATGATTCTTTCTACAACTTCTTAAACATCCCATAAGATGTGTCATTACCGGAAAACATCTTATTTAGAACTTCAAACAATACCTACCCTATAACTTTTTAGCCCATCATTAAAAAAAAAAAATAGTATCTTCAGATAAACGAAATTTACGGTGTTATTTTGATTGAAATGTGTCCATTTATGGTAAAGAAACAAATTAAAACGTACTTTATTAAGAAAAAGAAAAGGAAATTATTAAAACATGAAACATACCTTCACAAGTCCGGCAATCCCATATGCTGCTCCCCGCCGCTCGCCATACGAATCAGCTTCTACAAGCAAGCATGATAGGGTGGAGACAAGTTCCTTAGCGCGATCTTTAATCGCTGGAACTAATGCTGGTAAGCATTTGGACACCGCTTCTTGCACCTATAAATAGTGGTCCAAAAGTCCAGCAATCAAAAAACTATTGTTACTTTACAACAGAAAATAAGCCTAATATTAAAAAGACTGTAACACCATATAACTAGGTCAGCGACCCCAAAATCCAATAATATTTTTCTCCCATCGTTTGTGTAAAGTAAGAAATTCTGTTCCGGAGATACAATGGATGAAAGCCTCTACAGATGAACCTGTAATTTATGATTTAAAAAATGGCACTTCAGCCACACCCATTATACTCACCTGTTGTGATGGTGTGGAAAGTGTTTCGATTAAACGTGCCGTTATAACTCGCACCTTTTCGTTCGCTGGATCTAAATGTTGTGCTAACGTGCCTAACATAATGACCAAGCCTTGCCGCAAATTATCAAAATCTTTGCCATCTGGTATTGCGTTTAACATTTCTTCGAGAAAAGGCAAAAGTGATGTCATTTCACTTTCGCCATGCTGAAACATACAAAAGTTCAATTCTGCTAAGATAGGATCAATTAAAATAAGAAAAAGCAAAGTCACCATTTTAATGGCTTCGATTGCAGCATTCTGCATCAGTTTTCGACATTCTGGACTTGAATCACTGATACCATCAGGGACGATGATTTTAATAAAACGCATCACCAGTTGACAGGGTAGACGAGGGGCAATAACAAGAAGAGTTTCCGCAATGCCTGCTCGACTTCTATAAAGGTCAACGCAATCAGTAATTACTCTTCCGATCTCATCATGAATTGCCGGCCGAACCTAAAACGTGTAGCCATGAAGCAGCGAGAAAAAATGTAAAAATGGCACCACTATTAAAAAGAACCAGATTTGTGTTGTGAGGTGAGATAATAAAAAAGAAACAATGAAGGTAAACGGATACGAACTTTCCGGTAGTCTGAATACAACAAATCGAGTTTAGCTAATACTGGCTCCAGAATTTCCGGAAAGTCTTCGTGTAATCTTCCCAAAGCCGCAGATGCAGATTTTCTTAAGAAGACATGTTCAGAAGTTACATTATCCAAAATGCTTTCAAATAAGTCTCTGAAAAAAACAAATAGTGTTATTCTAAAGACAACCGACAGTTGCTGTCAACTTACTAAAAAACCACAAAAAACAAATAATATTATAGTACTGTTAAGCACCAATACCAGATTAACCTTACTTTAACTGTACGATTCCATCAATAAATTAAGATATAAATTTCAAAAAAGTTTAAATGATCGAGACACATACGATGTAGCGGAAAATTTCCCATCTTGCCAAATCTCATCAGCCAAATCAATACATCTTTTCACCGGATCATTCTGAGCAATATATATACGACTTGTTAACATTGCCATAAACTGTGCACCATCTTCAGTTGATTTCAGATAGTTGTAAAGGATATGTGGTCGATTCAATGCCTTAATAAATGAAGATATATGAAAAACGATTAGAAGAAATATTAAATTCTAAACAAGAAGTCATTATTTCAAATAGAGAAGGTCAATTTGACAAAATCTATTATTACTAATTAGATATACCATAAGAGCACATTCTCTTATCTGAGCATTTTCATCCATCAAACACTCTACGATGTTTTTGAGTATTGCTGTTTGCTGTGAACCTTTTTCCGGACATTGATCTAAGAATTCGCAAAATGTTTGAAGTAATGTTTTCGCAATGTGAAACAAGTCTGAAGTATCGACTGCTAAGATATGAAGCAGAAGTGAACAGAGATAATTCAACGGAAGATACTTGATGTCATCACTCTGGAACAGAAAAAAAAGTGAACACTTTGAAAAATGCCTCACACCGATGTCTCAGTGAGTTTGGTAAAATAAAAAAAAAATTGATTCCTTAATTTACCTCATTCCAATATCTATTTACTAATTTACTCTTTTAATGCCGATTTAATATACTACCAGCAATCATATATATCAATACTTACGTAACACGCTAATGATGGAACATTCCACCACATGCTAAATATTAATATGTGTGACAATAGATGCTATATGAAATGACAAAAAGAAACTTCTGCTCACCTCAAATAATATAATTGATTAAGTGGAAATGAAGGAAGAAAATGAAGTGAGATTAGAAATTAGATTTTTGAACATTAATTCTCAAATCATTAAGGTTATAACATACCTGGATGAATTTCCCTTTTAATGAGGAAGCTAATAGACGTATAGTATTTAGCCGTAAAACATAAGGAAAAGATTCATCTCGTAGCACCGCATCAATGAGTGGAAAAGAAACATTAAATTTGATGAGATTCATCGTTTCATCACCGTCAAGATCTAGTATTTCCTCCATACCAGGTTCTTGATCGTCAAGCAAAACTGGGACCCAAACACAGCGGGCTACAACAAACAATTGGGACACATGATATGGATAATTTTTGAAGTTCCGAAAAAAAAACAAATTATACGGAACTTACTCGCCAGTAATGCAGTTGCTCTTTCCACCTGAATAATAAGTGGTTCCTCGGTCCACGCTGGATTTGTATAAACTGAGTGTAACACACGTACTGATGAATGTAATATGAGTTCATCTGCAAATCAATTATTTCTATAATTATTAGCAAAACTCCTTTGCAACTAAACCTTAAGAAAGATATGACTATATGACAAAAGATATTCCTAGAAATATTAGGTAAGCCAAAAAACACAAATGTATAAAGGTCAGATAAAGCTTGCCTATCCAAACCAACCATAGCACGCAATTCTATTACAACTAAGAAAAAATCAGTGCAATGAAGAATTGCATGGTTTGTTGGAACCATGGTAAAACTTACGCAGATAATCCTCAGAAGGTTCGAATGCTGCATCACGAAAACTACGAAAAACATTATAAGCCAGAAGTGATACAAGAGGAGATCTCAATAATGGAATGATGACCGTAATTAATAACTGAACGTGTTTCGCTGAACCAATTGGATCACCAGTAACAGCAGCTGTTAAAGAATCAATGCATTTTTCGCATTTCAAATATAAGTCACGCAGCTCTTCTCTAACTTTCTGCAAAATCCTTTCCACGTTAGCATTTTTAAGTCAGAAACTAAAGATTTCTTCCTCCCATTTCCAAAATATAACCTGTTCAGCAAATAATTCCTCTTGTTTCGCTTTCTCCTGTTGAGGACTCAATTTGCCTTCTTGGCGCCTTTTCTCAGCAAGTTCTTTCTTCAGTTGTGCTTCTAATATTTGTTCCTTGTATTTATAAGCCTGGAAAACCGACGGATGACAGTTCATACAAAAGAAAAAAAAAGAAATCTAAGATATCCGAAAATCGAGAAAGCAATTGTTAAAGAGAGAGGAGAATGGATTCACAAAACTACTAGAAATATACTGTTACCTTATTCTCCCTCTTCACATTTTTGGCACCGAATTCTTCCTCATAAATTAATTCCAGAACAGCTGTGTTATAAAGTACTCCATTGGGTGTATTATAAATCGCAACTTCTCGATCCGTAATTAAAACATATCTAAAACAGCAAAAATTCAAAAAGAAAAATGAAATTTCCTCTTTCTATTTTAGACATAATCAATTATTGTGGATCACACAACAAAAATTTGACTTCAGAGATTATAAAAAAAAAAAAAGATAAATATGATAAGTACGAAGTTAAAATAAAACCAAATAATTGAAATAGCAAGCAAGTGAGAAACAGATTATTGAAGTTCAAGAATTACTTCTCAATGTCGATTTCATTCAGTAAATCGGTACAGTATGCCCAGATTAGACCACGAATATGTTGTACCACTCCACCGCTTGACATCAACATCTTGATCGCGTTACAACGAATCACCGTATCATTTGTACCAAATATACGATTCATCATCACTCGTGCACCTTTATCATCAAACAAACGTTCAGCAAAAGTTATTAAACGTATCCAGCGATTCCAACAGCATGGATCACTTTCCACTGAAATAAGTGAAAACAGAACAAATTTACAATCATTTCCCAACATTGAGTTTATTACTAGCAAAAGCTGAAAATTGATTCAGCCGAAAATTACTTTGACAGCTTAGTATTGCGATGCATATGTAAAAATGATCTCGAATCTTGTAGAAACATATAAACAAATTTAAAATGATAAAAACTTATTTTTGCCAACAATATAAGCCATCATTTTTGTTATTAAATGAAATTAGGATAAAACATAAATAATACTGAACATACAAATTATAAAGTGCGGCAGTTTTGGAAACAAAAAATGATTTTGAAAAGTGTTGCACATTTCATTAAATATGAAATGATCAAAAACTAATTTATGCGATTACTTAAAAGAGAATTTACCAAGTTGTGGAGTACATGAAATCAAAAGTCCGGAAGTGAGAACAGCAATACTCAAATCAAAACTTTCTTCCGCCGCATTAAAAGGAATCATAACTTGATGCACTGCTGCAGCTATCACTTTACCATTAAGAACACGGTCATTTTTTTCCTCTTGTATTATTGCAACTCTCTTGTAGGTCTAAATTTTTTGGAATTATGAAATCATCTAGAAAATTTCATGACCGTATAACCGAATTTGCTAATATTCATTTTGGCATAAACAGAAACTTCTTGAGTCAAAAAGAAATGAAAAAGATGGAATCAAAAGAAATTTAACCCAAACAATTGTTGTTTTTCTCAATTTTCCAATTACTGCAGATCAGATGACTGGTAATAACATTAATAGTCGATACCATTAATGTTTTTATACAAACACAAATTTGGTGAAAGTTCAATTAGATATGTTGGTCTTAAAAACCACAGTTTTACCTCTTGTGCAAGACCTGAAGTCAAGTAGGGGAGTAAAAAATCCAGAAAAGTAACGCAAAATGTGTTGCCTTTATTGGCGACACAAATTTTCACGACATCGTTAGCGACTTTGCGCACTTCATAATCCGGGCAAAAGAGAACGGTAAACAAAGCATAAAACATATCTCGCATATCTCTCCAGATCTGCAATTAGAAAACAAGAAAAAAAAAAAAAAAATCATGCGAACGAGAAGAATAGAAGAGAACTATGAAATCAAACAGCTTTGCTAATCATCGAAAAAATAACCTTAGGATCCGCATTACTGATTATCCAACCCGACAATTTTGCTGCATATAAGATGTCTAAAGTGGAATATAGTGTGTTAGTAGGAACAGATTAACGAAAAGATTCCAAAGAGTATGGAAAAATTCCTATCGAAGAGAAAAACATCCAAAATCACTGCATGTATTTTCGCACTCAGTAAAGATTATATACATAATGAAAAACATTTACATTCCGAAAAAGTGCCGATGTTGATATCTAACATTTAACATCCTCATGAATGTATTGAAAGCTGTTGAAAAATTACCCGATGTGTTTAAAGATGCGATGGATTTTTCTTTAGGAAAGTCTTTTTCTAATGAATGTCGAATATCTTCTGAATATTTTTCATGGGCTAAGAGCAATAACGACGCGACTATAAAATCGCCAGCACTTAAGTGTGCTTTGTAAACATCGAAAACTGACTTTGATAAATCGTCGCTCAAGTTCAATCTTTTGTCTAAAATCAAATAATCGCTAATATATCTTATACGATCCAAAGCTTCAGTAGGAATTAAAAAACAATGAAGTAATATTCGAATTTATGGAACTCTTTAAGATGATGAAAAAAGAAAAGGGAGAAAAAGTGATCCTTACCATTATCAATACCGTAGAGAACAACCATACTTCTCAACGTTACTGAACGATTTGATGATTTCAGGGAAGCCTGAACAAATTAATATTATTATAAAAACATAAAAATCCATTAAGCTCTGAAAAAATCAGCAAAGAATCTATGACCAGCATGAACAACACGTTGAAAAGAAACCGAAATCAAGGACCTTGAAAAGTGGCTCCAACTTCTCCTCTACATTTATAATTTGCGTTGACCATGCTAAAACCACTTTCCACATAGCCTCCAAAACGCCCTGATGCACTGAAAAAAAGGAATCATCAAATCTCACGTAATCTTCAATTCTCTTTAGATTTGTAGCAAGAATTATAAATTTCGACCGTAAGAAGCTTGCAATTTTCGAATCACCTCGTTATATCGAAGACAATGCTTGGCCACTGCAGTGCTTCGATTTTGCGCACAAAACTCTTTTAGCATAACTTGTAGTAACAAACACAATAATTGATAGTTATGCAAATAATAATTAATGACGCTTATTCAAGTAAAAACAACCTTCCGAAATCAATAATGGATTCAATCTTAGCAATATATCAGAAGCAATGAAATCGCACTCGGTTTTGTCCTTTACTCCATGACAACTGATCATTTTCAGAGTTTCCAAAACTGTCATACGCTGGCTAACAGCTGTAATTCTTCCATCAGATCCTAAATCGTTTATATGTTATTTAAAAATTTCAACAGCACAAATTTATAGAATTTGATGTATGTTTTGGATCTTAGGCAATCTCACCAATTCTTTCTGCTTCTCGTTTTAACTTCTTGATAATTATGTTGGGGGCCACAATTTCTAAATTTTGTTTCTTTTTCCTTTCTTGAATAAAATCATTAATTTCAACAACCTGAATAAGTTCCAAATACCCCATCAACCAATCCTTTCAATGCTTTAGGAGAAGTGATTCTCTTTCCAATCAAAGCAACAGACAAAGAAGTATGATTGCGAACTTCATCAATCGATGAAATTAACGACGCTGAAAAAAACAGAAATAATTTTCCATATTAAGCATATTCAGTGCATATATTGATTTAAAAATGTACTCACCAGACAAAATTTTATAGAATTCAACAGCAAAAGAAGACAAATCAGCCACTATTGATTCTAGAAGATAGTATACTCCTGCAACCACATCATGTACAATATAAAATGAAGCAAAGATTAAAATTAAAGAATTTTCCAACCAAAGCAAAAGACTTGATCGAGAAAATCCACCATTTCAAGGAAGGTTAAAATATTTTCGATATAGTACAACACTCTTCAGAACAGTGTTGGAATCGCAAAAAAAGAAAACTAACCGAAAATTGCAATCTCCGGACTACGTAACATGGATTTTCTTATAACAACTAAAATTTCATCCCGAAATGTTTCCATATCCATTCGCTTGAATATTTTGGAGCTGACAGCCTATAACAGCAAAGCAATACAGTATTTATTTCTCTCACTAAGGGAAAAAGATGTCGCCTGAAACAAGTAGAAAAATCTACAACTTTTCCGTCTCATGGGTAAAAGACTCCTATTAGATCCCAAATCTTCCTAGTACTATCGTTTAATTTCTTCTTTCTTACCGATAACTTTTGCTTTTATACCTTTTGCACTTTTAAAACTAGCTCATAAATTCTTTTTTCAAGCCAATACCGTGCATAATCATGTCAAGGAAAAAAGTCGAAAAAAAAATGTACCACAAGATGAATGTTTGGACGTTGTCTTGCAAGTAGAGTATTTGCAGTGTATACATTAATAAAAAATGGGAAATCAAAGTGCTCATTGGTACAAGGAAGCAGAGTGAGAAGAGCAAGGACGTTTACTCCGAAAGGGGACTGGTTTCGAATCCATTCCAATGCTGTTTTTAATAAGACTTGATCGAGAATAATTTTCATTTTATATTGTATCTTCATAAATTTGTTGCTAGCACAAACATGTAGTGCTAAGGACAGCAGTGCTGACATCTGAAAAGAATAACATCTCTGCAGTGCCTATACGAACTACTACATAGGATTAATTTCACAAGAATCTTCAATTTATCAATATCAGTACCCCCGAAACTGCTTGTGTGGAATTAATAAGTCTAACATAACTAACATAGCTGCTGAAGACATCGGCATTTCCCATATCTACCAAACTACAAAGACCAAACAACCACTTAATGGCTAGAACTGAATTAGCAATTACCCATTTCCTGAAAATGCAAACAATTTATTCCAGAATCTGATCAAGAACATGAAAGAATTCGAATTAAAATATTTTAACAATGGCTTACGAAGGTGATGTATGGTGTTCAAAAAAAGACGTATATGCCTCTGAGAGATATTTCATGGAAGTTGCTGGATTTTGACGCACAAAAGCTGATATGACGAGATATACTGCAGCTTGTGACTGCCGATTTGTAAGTCGCGTAAAGCATGTTAAGACCGTTTTTCGAATCAATGGTTTCCTTATCGAGTCAGGCATATCTGCAGAAATAATTTTCATGGAACTCGTTTGCATTTCCCGGAATACAAGATTAGTTTAGGAAGTTGGTAAAGAGTAGAAAAATTTCCAACTACTGGAATACCTGCAATATTAGAGACTGCAGAAATAAGCAATTGTGCAGATATTCGATGTTGTCTCGAGCTTGAACTATTTAAACTTTCCATATACTTACGGCCCGCAACTTTCAGTTGTTCAAGCGATCCCTGAAGTTTCGAACAAGACAAGTCATAGAACTCGTACACATAATTAGTCAGACTTTAACTTTGTGTAAGTTATCTGTTACATCATATAATGAGAATATTTGGGATGAATAATAACTAGTTGAGGGACTACCAACCAGTGCATTATGTGCTATGATAAATTTAATTATCCTTTAATTAAAGTTTTGAGTTTCGCAGCAAAAAAGGGTTGTGGAATGGTGTGCGAACAAATGATAAAAGCGCTCATCTGAAAATAATGCACAAATTCTGCAACTTCTCTCTGGAGGAGACTGATAAAGCTGGTACAGTGGACAAAACTTTTTACCTGTGCATCGTTGCTCATTGCTCCTGCAGCCATTCCTGAGGAAACAAGATATCTGGAACAAAAAATTTATTCAGTGGATATATCTTTCATCCAAAGAATGTAGTTTCCCACCCTGCTAGGCTCAGTTATCCTTCTGTTGAGCCAAGAGTGACACACACCTACACCAAACCTCTCTTTCCCATCAACCTTTGAAACATAAAGTTTCATAGCAAACTTGTCGAAGGGTTTCAAATCAACGCTGAACAGGTGACAGTTGTTGAGTGACTTTGTTGCAAGAGGAGGAGGAGGGGTGTGGGGTGTAGGAGGTGGTAATTGGGTCTTATTAGTCCCAGTAGTTACCTGCTTGGCTTTTACCTTGCACTAGTCCATTTCTAGTGTTTAGTCTTTTGATTCTTTCTCAATCATTGTTTGTATCACGACAATAAGCCAAATGCAATGACCGTTTAGTCTGGGCCGCTTGAACCAAGGTGTTATTTGAAACAGTGCTCGTGTTCCGTGGGATTCAAGTTTAATTACTTAATCTTATGTTACTTTCTGCTTAATAGTATCGGCATTTTATTTTGGGCGGTGTATGTCCTCAATAAAACCTGCGATAATCTCAACGAGCTGTATGAGGAAATATTTTCTATGATTTTCCATTTCGAGTTCTTATTTGATGTTGAAGTTGTCACTGCCCATGTTTTACTCATGGATTTACAATTTGAAATTGTATTTTGTAATGGTTATTTTTAATTATGAAAAATTTGCAGATGTTATGATGTTGTTGTCGTTTACGAATAATTTATTAACAGTATGGATGATACTTAGCGTTCACTTGCTGCGGTCCAGTCACGAAGCAGCGGAAATGGACAATGAATTCGCAGAATTTGAAGATATGGAAGTAGACGAAATGAACGATGAAGATATCACTTTGAAGCCACCTAATAAGTCAGCAGCCACCGTAATATCTTTTCTATTTTGTTCATTTAATTAAATTGCCGTTTCTACAGAAGGGGAAACTCTCATTTTTATATTAATTCGAAAGAACGTATAATGGTATGAATTCTTTATTAAACATTGATGATTGTCACTAATTCGAGAGATACTTTTGTTATATCCACCAATTTCTTACTAATTATATTAGATTTCAGGATAGTGGCGATGATGATGATTTTATTGACGAAGATGAGTTTATGAAACCTGTTAGAAAGGCTCATCCACAGATGACTGAACCAGAAGTTCCACCACAGCTCAGATTTGCTGATGTATATAGTTAACCTTTTTTTTCTAAGCTGTGATACTTCCTTCATTTTCTAGGATTGAGTTTTCAGAAAGTTTACTGAGTTATGCTTAATGATATAAAGGATTTGGTTAGTGATATAAAGAAAAAAAATACTCATTTTTACCCTACCTCTATTAATAATAGTCTAATTCAGGTACCGGCCCATTTTCGCTCAAATTGGGCATCATATCAAGTGGAAGCTTTAGTATTAGCAGTTCTGGCAGTTTATATGTTAAATTACATTTTCGGTCGTAGCAAAAATAGGAGTATCGCAAACAAATGGTTTATGGATGTAACACCTCTTCTGGAAGAACAGTTTACACTTGTTGGAGATGATGGTACATCAGAAGATTTCAGGGAAGGTCATATGCATAAAGAGACTGATTCTACTTATACCATTTGGTAAGCTGCTGTCATTATTTTCAAAATGTTATTTTAAGATTCTCTCTGAGTGTTTTAGGTCTTTAGATTTATCAACCCTGAAACACAGAACTTCGTACTGCAGTTCATTCATAATTTTCTATTTTTATTTTCAAATAACACTGGCTTCCGTTTAACTATAGGTGTAAAGATATTTCTTCATTTCTGCTACATTGTTTAGCAGTTCCATTATTCTCGTTCTAATTTCTTAGCAGCAAATAACGCGAAGGGGAGAGAGGGTTCCAGAAACCTTTGTATCTCACAACTTTGTAATTATTATCGAAATAAATGTTATTGTTAGTATTTCCGAGAACTATCTAGATATCCTAGAAATGAAAAAGTATTTTCAGGTGCTCAGGTCGCGTCGGATGTCAGGGAATGTTAATTACTTTAAAATTGTTGAAACGACAAGATTTGATTCACGTTATCATGAATCTTATCCGCCCAAAACAAGATAAGGTTAAGAGACTTCAACTGTTTCATGGGAAATCTTATCATCGTTACTTTGTTAAAAATGGAAAACCGATTTGATTGCAGGTCATAATACGTATCGATGTAGATAACAATGAAATGGATTCATTTGTATTTGCCATTGGACAACGGAAATCAGTGACCAAAATAGCCAAAGAAAAGATGGATCTTGTAAGTCTAGCATGACACTGCATTCTGAAATTTTCATTTCATGGCCTTGTTATTTCTGCATTGAAAAGTGTAAATTTTCAGAGTTTGTTTACAGTGGAACGAAAAGGAGTGGATAGATTAGGACTCCCTTCTTCCATTGTGGTTTATGCGGAAATGTTTGAAGCTGTTAATGCAATTATCGATCCAGCCGTTTTATCTGTGTTCCGAAAATACGAAAGTGCAATTGACTATTTCCACTTTTCAGATCAATATTCTGGCTATAAACCTTCAGAGTAAATTCCCTTATTTCCTTCGCGTGGGTACAAGAAACTGCTTAAATCATTAGTACCATAGATTTAAATTTCATCGAAATAACCGAGGTAGGATGGGCGTAAAGATATATTATTAATATCTTCCTTAATGGCTTTGAGTTTTTTCACGACAACCTTTAAATTAAAAGAAATAGCGATTTGTCTCTGCAGCGGTGAATCTTTTACACGACTGCCAGAAACGAGTCGAGTGCTCTTTTTTGCGTTCAAAATGAGTGATGATATGACGGAAATTGATGCACTGATGCGAATGGTATTTCATTGTTTCGAAAAAATAAGACGTTATCGACTTTCAAGAGAAGGCAAACTGAAGGTGATTGGTCTTCATTTTTGATCCATTAGTGTTCTGCTAATTTTAGTAAACTAGTGGAGGTATTTCTATTAATAGTGGATAAAATGTTGGCTTTCATGACCTGGTTTTCAATAAGGTGTCAGATTTAATTTTCAGGCTGATAAGAAGCGTCAAAGCGTACAAGACGCCTTCTTAAAAACAACACATCAAGCGAGGCAAGAAGCAGCTCAAGCTCGGCGAGAGGAGAAAACAAGGGAACGCAAACAACGCCTTTTAGAAGAGGAAGATCCCGAAAAACAGCGAAGGCTAGAGGTAAGTTTAGTTACGCATTTGGATAAGAGTTGTTTATACTAGTTAACTCTGTCTTCTATTTTGAATTTTGTTTTTTGCAGAAGCTAGAACAGAAGCGTGACATGAAAATGCGACAACCAAAAATGAAACAATTAAAAGTAAAGTAAATAGGCGGCAACTGAAAAAAATCTGTGAAATAACTTGTTTTTTGCGGGTGCCATTCCTTATTTATTTTGCTATTTAGACAGTTGCTTTGCTAAAATGGTGATGATATTTATTACAAAACAGGATAGGAAATTTTTTAAAACATCTTGGTTTAAAAAGTTATGGATAACGCGCCCCGATAGATAATGCGAAACAATTCAGATTTTGGCAATATATTGTCATATGTTTTTCAGTACTGGTTAGCCAACTCAAACCATGCATGTTATGAATTGTTGATCGTCATAATGAATAAATGATGTACGTAACATTGTTTTCTTGGTAGATTCCACGTCTTCTTTCCCGACTTTGTTGAATAGGGCAAGAATATTTTCAATATTTCTATACTTACAACGTTTATTTTTGATAGCAGATCTCATCGTCAAAGGAGCTTAATATAAACGGCTTGTATGAATACTCTATTAACTGAGGCATCTTTTTGGTGGTTAATAGTTTTACGTAAAAGGTACGCACTAGTCACTTTGTGAAAGCCTTGCTGGATAAACAGACCATCCATTTCTTCTGAAAGGGAAGGCTTTTTGAATTGGTTATTTATAATAATCTGAAAGATTTAAATCAGAGGGTCGGACTATGGAATCTGGGATTGAAAAGAAAAAATCAAAATGGATTATACGAAACGGCAAGTCAACGGACTAAGATGCACTTTCATTTAAAAAAATCAGAAACTATACCTAATTTAAAATAGTAAGTCATCGTCCCATCTTGCTTTGCATAAAATCGTTCATTCAGCTTGCAGTGCCGACCAAATCGAACCATAGCGTGATCGTTGATGCCGTAGTCACGAACAACCACAACACCTCGGGTATTTACTAAATCGCACAAGTTCTTCACTGCCTGTTGTTGCTGATGGGGTGGAATTGCGCTAAGAACGAAAATTAAAGATACTATATCAGCGGGTGGAAAGTCCAATGAAAAACTATCACAGGTCAGGTCTGCGACTGCAACCTTGATTGACAAATTGTTCGCATCACTGCGTTCACGAAGTAATCGAATGGCATTGTCGGAAAAATCAAATGCATAGAAATTCCAATGCGGGTAGAGCTCCATCAGAGGGAAAACTAAATTTCCAACACCACAGCCAACTTCTAGAAAGTTTAAGCTGTCCTGAAAAAGTAACTAAAGAAAGTACAGAGAGATGAAAAGATACGAAGAGGCCTGGAAATTCATTTTATTTGCTAAAAGCTGCTAGTAGGAAACTCATGCATCTTTCAACCATTAGTGGTTGCTGCTTTGTCTGCGACACAATGCTCGAATTTATCATTAAATCAAGACTATATGCGCATTTTGGCCTCGGTTTTCAAAAACATGAATAGAATATTTATATCTGAATCAACCTGTAAATTGACATGCCGCTTCAACAGCTTATCAAATTCGTCTCGTGTCCAGTGTCTATCTTTGAAGAAATTACTCTTATTTCGCAAATAAAATTTATCCCAGTTCTTTCGCACCTCTTCTTGCAGCTTCATTCGCTTGAAATCACTTGCTGGTACTTGCTTTCGCACTCGTTCTTCCTCTTCTTCAGTGAGCTCTAGCAGTAATGAACATCCTCCAGACTGTAAACTACCAGCTGAGCAGTGTTGTTCATTAAAACAATTTGGAAACAACTCGCTCATCTCCTATAAGAAAATATATACCCATCACAGAAATCAAACTCATTCATTCAGTGGTAAGAGAACCTCGGCACTCCCTAAGTAGCCAGTAAGTAGATTCAATCGTTACCAGTTAAACTTGATCAACGTAAAGCACGCCAACTGCGTCTTCTTCAATACACCAACACTTCGATTTGATGCTATAATCCTTGCATACAACAGTACTACAATACGGTCACAATGATATCCTCCAAACTCCTCCGAATAATCTTTTGGAATTCGATACCAACAAGATTAGAATATATCACACTTCAAAATGGAGAACTTTAATTTGTCCTAGCTTCACCGCCTTGCAAAAAAGCGAAGTCACCGTATTATAAATTCCAATTATTGGAAAATTAGTTTTTCAATGGCTAAACTCTTCATGATTGCTAAGGTAATCAAATTCTTCTTTAAATTACTTTTCCTATGTATATATGCTATTGAAATTAAGAAATAATCTCGAGCCATAAAGTGAATAAACCAGAGTATTGTTTCCGAAGCATCTTTTTTTTTTTTCATAAAACAATATATATATATATATATATACAACACAGGAGAATATCCTTAAAAACAATTCAAGGAAATTCGTTTTACTTTGCCAGCAACTTAAAAATCCAATAACAACCAACATCTCCTAATCATGAGACAAGATGAGTACAACTTAATAGTACTCACAAACAGTTTTAAACCCGGATTTAAAAACAACTACAACGTGTTCTAACGAAAAAGAAATTATTTCGCAGTGTTAAAATTAGCAAAACAATAACTTCGTTATTTTTTAATGAGTGAAATAAATACCATGTTATTACCTAGCCTGACAATTTTTCCTAACCATTAAATATCAATAATATAAAATTACGAATTAATAAATTAAGCAGCTGTTCTTAATTTTCCATAAAATAACCAATACAACTAGTAAAACGAGAATTAAGACAAAAATATTACGATACGGAACATGGAGCATCTTCAAAACTTATGCATTAAAGACAGCACTATTTCCCTTTTTTTGTAACACAATTAAACTGTGAAAAAAATCAAATTAAATTGGCATCGGAAAATCAGTTGTTCTTGATGCCCAACGTGCTCTCTAATTCTGCCCGCTTTTGTTGCACTTTGTGATAGATATAACGAAAAGTACCCTCCATGATTTGAGGCTGATAATAATACTCAGCGTGGCGTTCAGCTTCACTGTCACCGAATACCTCTGTCATAGTCTAAAAAAAAACATTTTTCAGATATTACACTGAATAGAAGTTTACCTTGTTTCTGTAATTTGAGAGCAGTTAATTTTATAATTCCATATCACTTTACCAAGATTAAAAGTCTAACTCATTGAAAAACACCCATTTTAGTCACTGATCTTTTCCTACTTCCTAGTTCTGACTGTAAACGATGGCAACTAGCGTTCCGTCGGCGGTAAATACGCCTTGACGGGTAGCTTCCCGGAAGTGAAAGTTTTTGGTTCCGGGGGAAGTACGGTTGCAAAGCTGAAACTAAAGAAATTGACGGACGGACACCACCAGGAGTGGAGCCACTTAATTTGACTCAACGGTCTGAGAAGTAACGGAAAGCTAGAGTCAAAAAAAAAAGCAAGGAATGGATGGAAATTACGGTGGAACTGTAAACCAGTTCAAAAGAAATACATGGGATTCCAAGGAATTGTATCATCAACGTGGAACAAACGGAACTAAACCCGTAATTCCGCAAGTATACGAAATACAATAGATATATTCAACCAAACATTACTGAGATATCATACCTTTAGATCATTACTTTGAGAAATTAACCACTTGTGGATAAATTCTTGTGGATTGTCTGCGAAACGAACATAAAAATCTCTTCGAAGCTTCCATTCATTGATTTGTTCCACAATATCAAAAATTTTCTGGTCTAATGCACTTATATCTGGCATATTAGCGTGACTATGGAGAAATGAAGTCATCTGCGTTTTCAGGGGATCTTCCATTTCCACATCTAAGGTTACCGAAATATCTTTCACATCTCTTATTTTCTGGAATCTTTAAAAATCAACTTGAACTTCTAAAATTTTCTGGGACTTCTAACACCGTGTGCATTAATGCATGCTTGGGAAAATTATACAAGACTGTTGATAGAAAGAAAGCTGCTGGGAATCAAGCGCAGAAGAAAGTGGTAATAAATACCAATATCATAGCAAGCCGTATTTTTCTCATTACCATCGCTGTACTGAATAGTATGATGCAAAATCAAAGGATCTGGCTGATGTAATAAACTCTGAAGACGCTGAGGTATTTCCATAAAACGCATTCGTTTCACGCCAAAAATCTGTTCTAGGTATGCGTCGCAGTTTATGTTGTCGCGCTCGGCCTGATCCTGAAAATACTCAACATTCCTATGAGAGTGCAAATAAGCAGAATTCACACAAGAACTAAGAATCATTTTTGGAGAATTCGCAGGAAAGGAATAATTATATTAATTGGATCAAGAGGATACCTGTAATTTATGCGTCTTTATGTATTGCCAAAGAGCTTCAATAATTTTAGGACGTGTTTCCGTTGCCATCCCAAGCACTTTTCCCAATCTGGGATGCAATTTAAATTTCATTGGTTGATAATCAAGTAACAAGAGGATAGTGCACTTAACATCTCGATCTCCAGGTCTTTTCACCTATAAATAAGAAATGAAAAAAAGTTGAATAATTACCGTGATGAAAAGCTAATTTTTTTTTTTTTTGAAAAAGAGAAATAAACCTGAAATCCATCAGTTTCATTCGTTTGAGGAGTTCGATGCCACTCAACAAGATGATTATCCGGCCCATAAATTTCTTTGTCCAATTCGATGACCAAACTTTTAAAAAACGAACTGAATTTCCGCTTCAATGGTTGATTTCGATTTTGAGCAGTCCCACCACCAGTATTACCTGTGCCTGCCGGTGGTTCATCCAACAGACGTCCTTCAACCCGTAGTTCCCACATTGGTACAGCACCTTCATCACCTTCCCTCTGTAAATTATTGATCTTAAAAATTTAACCTCCTGACAGAAATCTTGAAAAAAAAAGTTTCAAAAACCTAAACTTCGTAATGTCCCTGTGACTAGTTTCATATATAAAGTCTTGCTATAGAAATGTAATGCAGTGTAATCCAATGGTAAATATCATTCTATATAAGACTTGAAATCATAATGGTTTAACATGGTTCAAAACGCAAGGTGAAGTTGTTTAATGTGGCAATATTTAAAAGACCTCAGGTTCTTTTCCAGGTATGAATGTATGTGAAATGTATATCCGAAGTCGCCTTTTAACTTTTATCGGTCTTTTTAAAGCTTCTTGTATATCCAATTTTTTCCTTGTGATGGTGGCATCAAGCTTCTGCTCGAATGCTAGTAGATCCATATAAGCCTGAGATTCTGGCACAAGTTCTCGGACCTTAAAAAAAGAAAAGCTGATTTCACTTATTCGTTTTTCTTTTCTCAGATAATTGGTTTGACCCATAAAACAAGGAACGCTTCATAAAATATATTGGCAGCCTCTTTAGAAATTCCATCTTCAGTGTATTCCAAATAATAATTATAACAAGAATTCGAAATCTTATGGGTTATTAATAACTGTATCTTTTTATCTTGGTTTAAGTTTAAAAATTGGGAGGGTTACAGTTACTAAATACGAAGCTCTAAAAATAAGACCTGTAAACTTCTGGAAATACTAAAGCTCCTTCAACTGTTTTTCCTCGAACAGCACGTTCCTCTAGTAGGAGTGAGTACAAAATGAGTTCACTATTTTTTTTAATGATAATACTACTTATCTGAATCATTCATAGCTTGAAATATTATACCTGTATAGGTATTAGCTTGTCAACCAATTTTCGCTTTTTTGCGCGATTCTGTACTTGACTACGAGTGTTATGTTGTGGTGGAAGCATAGGTGGGGCACCTGCAGGTTGCGAGCCAAACGAACGTCGACCATGCTGTGCATTTGATACTGTTCCACCGTATCTAAATAAGACTATATGATATCGCCGAATTAAAATTTGTTCCAATAAACCTGTAACTGTAATAACATGGTCTAGGAAGTGGTCTCTTATTCCTTTATAAGTTTATCACTGTAGCGATAATAAGTGGTCTAGTGCCATGATACGAGACAGAGACACACAGCTAAAACTAGAGAGGTTTTCATACCACTTTTCATATTATATTATCACCGTTATCACTTTAGTATCTAAGAAACAAGGATATTTCAAATATAATCCCGCGATTTATGCTGGGCGGCAGTAATAGTAATAAGAAATTCGCTGATAAATTATAACCAGAAGAAATAAACTTCATAAGAAATTACCTAATACTAGCACCATTGTTGGATGGTACTGTCGTAGTACCACGATGCATTCCTGAAATACTTCAGTCAATGTCACATCACCCGAAAACCACCACACCCAAGAAACTACCCCCCGCGTATCGTACAGTCCTGGTTTACCACATTTTACATCACTCTGACAAGTACGACCGCCCTATACGAAATTTTTGTGAACCACTGATGAAAGGGTGAGAAATTGAGTACAGAATGATAAGTGCGAGGATTACTGTGCCATTTGTTAGACTGTTGCAGGCCTGGGATGTATCGAACAGTGACTGACAGCTGTGAGCATCGCGAAGAAGTCCTGTGAGGATTAGTACCGGGAAATACTGGTCACACCGGGGAAAATTGTTCTTTACAGCTTGCATCGACTGCTTTGATGAGCCACAGAGCACTACGTCAATTATTACGCTTCCAATCGTCGCTGGCAGTTAGTGACAGACCACCGCATGTTTGGGATATATTTGCATCAGTAGCTGTTATCAGGCCACCTATCATTGCACCACCAATGATTGATGTCGAGAAACGCTATCACGATGTTATGCTGCAGAAAGAGTTGGAACGATCACTCTTGTGTGATTTTGAACTGCGCCAATTAAGAGATGAACGGTATCACGTCATTTTGTTTTAATTCACTCGCCTTTCTCATCTTCTCCTGACACTTACTGGTTTTGTTCTTTTTTCTAGGCTTCTGAAAGAAAGAGAAAGATTGAAGATGAGCGATGAAGAAAGTAATTTGCATGAAGAAATAGGAATTCTAGCGTCTGTCGACGAAGAAAATTGGCGGAAGGAAGCGGACCAAATTCGTAAACAGCTTAGAATTGGAGATCTCACTAAGGTGAAGCGTTGTTTACCGGTATTTTCGATACGTATGCAGTTGGCATTATTGTTAATACGTGATCAATAATTGTTTTGAGATAAATCAACCAAAACAGATATGATTTTAAGATATTTCATTATATTTGACATTGGGAATACCGCTTTTGTTGATCGTGTAATTATTCCTAATGATTATTTGTTTAGTAAGCTAAGCGAAGCGTAGCTTTGTGGATCATTTTGCAGTTTGCAAAAGCTGGCGATAGAAGCTTGCAAAGAAAAATTGATGAATTCCTTGTGCTTATTGTGTGTCAAAAATTTGGTCGGAAAGATAATTATCATTCACCGTGGCAGCTACCGCAAGCAAAAAATCTCCCGGGTGAATCTCTAAAACAAGTAAGAACTTTTAATAAATTTGTTCAATCTTTTCATATGTTTCCTACTTTTTTTTTAAATATTTAATGTTAGCGAGAAGTGTTGTTATGTATGTGGTAGATAATGTCGTTATATTCTCTTCCCACTTTTTGCCATAAATTGTTTTTTGTGCTTACTCATAAAAAAAATCCACTGAATTTCATGCAGCAATATAGTTTTCTGGAAAATGTCTTTTGTCTCATTTTTGTAGTTTATCTTTTCACTGTTAATTATATGTTAACTAATTGGTAGAAGTCAGTATCACTAGATTACGATCCCCGAGATCTTTAGATTTTCTTGAAATAACAGGAATCTACTTTGCTATTGAGGATAATTTATTCTCAGACTTCCGAACGATGTGTCGAAGAATTATTTTCTGAATTGCCTGTGAAGGGAATGAGCAACGCACCGTTTTCTGTTTATTTTTATTGTTATCCTGCTCAATTACGACAGCGGTTGAAAACGCAGTCACGAGGTGCTGCGGTAAGTTGGCATTTTATTACTAGTTTTAGAATAATTAGATTCTGAAACAGAATGATACCAGGCTAAATGAATGATTTTGTATGACTTATATTAATATTATTTATCTAAAAAACTGTTAAAAAATTCAGGAATTAATGTTTTTTATAGATTTTTTTCTTCAAAGCACTATGTCAGAAGCATGTTCCGATGAAGGCAAACAAAAATGAAGTAGCAGATTACAAGTGGGTCAGTGCAGAAGAATTTGTTACAAATTTAAGGCATGCAACATCGTATCTTCGGGCTTTGTCAACTCTCTTTCCTTCTTATCTTCTGACAAGAAATAGTTTTCAATGTGGCGAAGAAATGAAATCTATAAAGACAACTTCAAAGACAGAAATGCAGGCGCAAGCATCTTAGCACTCTAGCATTGCTATTCTGTAGAAAGCAAGAGTTTTCCAAATAAATGTATTCAGATTGTTTTGAAAAGTGTTCAGTAATTCCTAAATATTATAAAACTTCTGTTTTCAAGATTTTCCGGCATCTCATTAATCCTATTATACCCAAAGAATATTTTTTCTAAGAATTGATCGTTGTATGTGAATGCTGTTACTGTTGTTTGTAGGAGGCTGAGGCTATGTACGTCTGTGTCCATTGAAATTCAATGAGGTAACATCTTTAGCAAGAAGTGAGCAATTGAAAATGACAGCTATATAGAAAACGAAATCAAGCTTGTTTTATGCCAATTTGGTAACACGTTACAGTGTCAATAATGACTGTAATAAGAAAATACTTGTAATCTTGAAGTAAATAAAAGTATTTTTTTAGACGATGAAGGATTTCTGTCTGAGCATCCGACTTATTGCTTCAGCAGAGCATGAATTTCAACGAATTCTATAGTATCAATAAAAACAGTAGCATGATTAGCATTTATTTGTCGAAGATAACGTGGAAGCGGCGCGTCTTAGTTCTTCGAATTTTTAGAAGTCGGAATTCAAAATGCGGATTAAACAATGAATAAACTTGGTAAACTTTTCCGACTGGAAATTTAGCCGACTGTCATGCTTGTAACGAGGATTTGGTGCACGAGAAAAAATTAAGAACCTCAATCCAGTAGATCTAACAGACGAAGAAAATGGTACAATTCAGGAATCATAATGACAATAGGACTCTAATTGGTCCTGTTGGTTATTGCTGAACAACTAGCAGGTAAGCCAAACAGTTATTTAAATGGGTTTATTTGCTGATCAGTTTTATGAGCTGTTCGGTAATCTTGACTGGTTCTGGAACAGGACTAGTTTATTTCATAAAGTCGGCTTAGATAATTTTCTGTTACAATAATAAGTAAATTCTGCAGAAAAAAAAAATTTTTTTAATCACTTCGACGCATTTTTGCTATTTCGTTATGTCGCTGCTTCTCCAGCTCAATTTCCTTTTGAATACGTTGCATTGCGATATTTTTCTCACTTTTTCTCCGACGTACTGAGCCAAGCCGAAATGAACTTGTGACCCATTCCGGTTGCGAATCTTCTTCAAACATATCAAAATCATCATCTTCCTGTTCCTGCTTACTTGAAAGCCGAGTTAGGATTGGCGCTTGTTTCATATCAAATGCCACATTTGCTTCAAATAAATTCTCTTAATGAGTTAGATGTGAGAAATTGAAGAATTGTTACCTCAATACAATACAGGCAAAGGATTTTCATGCGTAGAAAATTCAAATTCATTGCAGTATTTGGAAAAAAAGTGTCGAAAAGACGAATAACGAGAGTTTGCCATTGGATAGATCAGGTAGGTGCCTCAATCAGTACCGTTACTGAATTCAAAGGTGTTACAAGAGTTTGTTGGAAATCTGATTTCCGCTTAAAAAGATTTAAACATACTGGAAGTCTGTGCAGGTCTTCTCGAGTAAGATAAAAGTTTCGGTTTAATGTTACTGATCAAATCATTCTTTTCAGTTGTATGCTCTCCTTTTTGGTCTGAAATTCCATTTACAAAAACATCATCCAATTAACTGTTTAATTGTTGTTTCACTTATTATTATGTAGATATTGGAATACGTGGAAAACTTTCTTTTAAAGGAAAAAACGTCACCTTTTACAATTAATTACTTACTCACTTACTTATTCCTTATTCATCCATTTATTCCTTATCATCTCATTTTTTCCTCTTTCGTCTATTTCTTATGGTCTACTTATTCTTTAGTCAGCATCATACTTTTTTTTATTCCTTCAAGTGTTAACGAAATATTTATCACAGTAGCTAAAATATCATTTTATCATAAAGCTTTGTTGCTTCAGTTCAATTTCTCATTAAATTACTCATTCACTAAGGAAAGAAATAAACTTCAAGAATGATAAAATATGCTACGTCGAAGCATCATCTCGCCAGGAAAAGTGACTATTGATGGATGTCCAATTAGCGGATTTTTATGCATTTCAGGTTTCTCATTGTCCTCTTCATTATCAGGAGGATAATATACTGAACGGAATAAAATTTAATTAGCTTGCTAATTTGCAACTTGGCAAAATAATCTAAGACCTATTTCTTTCTTCAGACAATCATATGATGATAATTTCTCAAGTCAAAGTCAATTTAATAGTTTTCAGGAAACAAACATTAACAATAAATCGCTGTTTTGAAACGTTTAGTTGGCTTAAATTAATGAAAAGATGTTATCTAATAACAATTAGCAGGAAAATTAGACCGCAACCTGTTGCTCTGTGGGAACCGTACGCTTCAACTGTTTTATAACTTTCCTGCGATGACTGTTCTTTAGTATTACTTTCTTCAAGAGTCTTTTGCGTCATTAATTGCTTTCCGATTACTTCTGAACCGTTGTCCGGTCTTTTTACAAGTTGCCGTATCAGTATAGGTTGCTGATAGCTTGCCAACGTTTTTTCTAAAACTTCTCAATTAGTCGAGGAAAGTTTTTTAGTTTTCAATTTTAAAATATTTTTCCAGTCGATCTGAATATATGATATCTCTCACATTAAGTTCAAACAGACAGCTTACGAAATGTGTTTTTCGATAGATCAGATTCTTTAGCCTTTTCGATTTTCAAATTTGTAGATTTCTGAATTACACTTTCATCGAAGTTCATTTTATTCACGGTTGCTGAAAAGATGGACTTTAATGGCATTTTCAAATTTAAAATCTTCATATATTAAATTAAGTCAAAAGAAAAAATGAGAAAAAATAGCATATGGATTTCCTTGATGGATTTCCAACAGCAAACTTAAAAAAAAAAAAAAGTATTTGAGTAAAAATATTCGAAAATGTCATAATGATCAGATCAGACATTCTACTTGGCTGCCAATAAAGCTATCAGTTAGTTCTATGAAACAGTGGAGAGTACTGCCATCATTAATATAATTATTTTTTGATTATTATTTCCATAACAATTCATAGTGAATAGATTAAATGATATTTTCTATTTATTACAACTGTACAGAATATTTGACCTCTGATTGCTTCCTTATAGAATATTTAGTACCCAGTATCATCTGGCATCAATCAATCACACTATTATCATCATTCTTTCTTATCAAATTAAATTAACAGCAAGAGCAGCTCTTGGAAAAGTCAGTACTTCCAACTCGTTTTTATGCAGCACCGATCATGAGCACATTAGAATAACAGCACAATTCGAATGAGATTTTAATTATATTCATGAGTCTTGCGGAATTTCAATCAAGCTGTTCATTTAACTTGGCAATTTTTAGGAAGAATTTTTACCAGTCGAAAATCGAGATTTAGGCAACGGTCTGATTTAATTTTCCGATGATCAGCCAATATATTTTCTCTTTTCTCCTTCCCTCAGTTCCCTTCGATAATTTACTACTGCTTATCGTTATCACATTGACCTATTTGGATTCCCAGACTTTAACTTTAGCTGACTTGTTATTGATAGCTTGTTTTTGTAATTTTACTCCAGCGAGAATTGAAAATAGCGGAACATTGGCTAGATGATTTGTTCCTCTGAATTGTTGGCATCTTTAGGACAGTGATTCTTGTTTAATTTAACATTGGCATAGCAGCAATTAATTCCAAACTCTTTGGAATGACCGACTTTGATAAGTAGAATTCATGAGAATAATATGAGGAACGAAGTGCAAACAGGCTCTATTTCAGGTTGACAACTTGAATAATTTAGTAATTCGATAGAACTATCCAATATCGGTGTAACAAAAAATGGAGGAAATCCTACAAAAGGGACAAAAATTGAAATGGAAATTGTTCATATAACAGATTTCCCTTTTTCTCATCAAACAAAGGACGTTCAAAAAAAAAAATTAGATAACTTTGGTTAATTATAAGTGAAAAAATATCAGTTTCAGTGTTACCTGTTGATGAGACTATAACTGGACGTCCCTCGAAGACATTGAGAGTGAGTGCTGATTGATAAGATCTTTTTGGAGGCTCATTTTCCACTTTGTTCATAACTACACAGCTCCCTGAATCGTTGATCATTTTAGGAATATTATATTGTAGGAATATCACTATGATAAAATGCTATCAAAGGAAATCACTACATGACAGATTAATATCAAATTAATCAGATTAATCATGATAAATGAGTATATATGAGGAAGGAAAAAATAAGGCAAATTGTGTCACTCAATGAAAAGAGAAATCTATGAGCTACTTCTTTCTTTTTTCCTTTACAGCAATTAATCTTTTTGATTGATTGCAAAGAGTTAATGTTTGAATTAATTAATCTTATCATACTGAATAAAAGGTTATCTGATAACAAGCCAGGGATTCATGAAATTTCTAATTAAGAATATGATTGGTGAAAGTCACCAGAAAAGAAAAAAGATAAAGGCAGATGAAGAGACAGAAACACAGTTTCAAAGGTTACTGTAAGAATCATTCGTTAGTTTTCCTTTCTTATCTTGCTTTCAAATCTAGAGAAGATTATTGTGAACTTGTAGCAATTAAAGGTAAGTAACGTATAATGAAAAAAAGGCAAATTGTTTCTGTTGATTAATCTATCATCTTTATGATCAATATTAATTAAATCTGGTAAGAAATTATTAATAACTAGAACCGGACTAGTTAAATTATAATTAATAAATTCTATAAGTAAATGAATTAACAAAAATATTTGATACTGAAAATATGCGATAGATTTACAGCCCTGACTCAATACTTTTCTAATGGACACTAACTTTTGTAGTCTGTAAATTCCTATTTCTCCACTATATGAGCTGTTCTTATGCTAAGGTCAGGAAGATGGACTTACGATAATTGTTTGGTTCGACTTGCTCATTAATAGTCACTTGCTGGGCCACTTGTTGAACGCACCCTTTTTGGTCCCCCAAGCATCCCGAGATTACTCGAGTTCTCGATTCCCTTTGTTGCTGTTCGATTTTCATCAAATTTCTCGTCGTGTTATTTAAACAATACTCTACTGGGTAAACTGTAATGCAAAGGTCAATCCAGACAGTATCAAAAAGAGTTTAAGCTAGAAACCGGGTGTTAATCATTTCGTTAAATTTAGATAGGAACAACTCCGGCTCAAATGAATGACTTCAGTGAATTTCCTCTGTTGTCAAATTAAAATTTGTCTTAAACAAGTTGATGTTAATTTGTGTACTGCAAAGAATTTTAAACAGTTTACCCCATGTCAGGATTGTTTAATTTGAAGTTTCCTAATTAACGAAAATAAATTGATAATAATGAAGAATAAATGCATTCAGAAGGTGCTGTTACAAAAAAAACACACTGAATTGATTTGTTGCATGCTCAACTTCTTTTACTCGAACTCCCGAATTCCTAACATTATTTCCATTCCAATTCTGTCCTGAACTAATTGAAATTTCTGCAATCAAATCATATCTAATTTCTTTGTTTTATTACTTTAGAAGAAGGTTAGTTAACACGTTGTATCACGTGGGACATAAGACCAAAACGAATGAAAACGAAAAAAAAAAAAAAAAAACGCAGAGTGGTTTGAAACTTGCAGTTTGCCATTTAATTTTTTTTTTTTTTTTTAAATATTATCTTCAACCGTATTAATATTTGATTTTTAAAAATTGGAGAAATTTAGAAAAGGTAGAAAAGCTGAAAGAAAAAAAGTGAATAAAAAGCAAACAGTGAAGGAAATATATGAATACAGTAAGTAAGTAATTAAGCTAGAAATTAGTCTCATCTGAAATTGTTTGTAGCATAAAAGGCTGATAAGAATGGCATTTCCGATGATAATAATTCTTCGTATGACATTTATGATCGAAAAAGTAATGAAAAGTCTGATTTATTAGTTATTAATTTATAAAAAAAAAAAACATTGGAATATTCCGTTACCCTTCACTCATCAAATCAGTTCAAACTTTTCCACATGATCCATCCTATCTCAATTTCCTGAACTGATTGGCAACTATCTGTCCATTCCTCTATCAACACTTTATTTTTTTTTAAATTTTATATATATATATATATATATATACATTTATGATAGAAAAAGTAAAAATGTTTTACTTCTATATATAAGTAAAATGTAGTCCAATTATTTTATATATAATTGGACTACATTTTTCTACTGATTTACACTTTCCTTATGATCAATTATTACAAAATCGATTGGACTTGCTTTGATCAGTACTGAATTTAGAACCTATTTTAGCATCAGCATTAGCAAATATCGTAAGAAGCACCATTCGGTGAAGTTTTTTGCTTCACTATTACTGAATTTCCATGTTGCATTCCAATGAATCGCTCATATCCTTCAATTGTTTCCTCTGCAACAAAAGAAAAAAAAAATAGTAAAACTGAAACGATTTATTTGATAATTAATGAAAAGAGGAAAACTTCCTTATTAGTAACATCTACTAGCACTTACCAAATTTCAAATACTAAGTATGCTTTAAAAAGAAAAATGAAAGGGAAATTTTTTAAATCTTTTTCCTGTAGAAAATAAAAATAATTCTAAGAATAAGCTTTGAATTAAAAAAAAAAAAAATATTTCATGGCAAAATATGGATGGTATGATTTGCAGAAATTATTCATAAATTCTAAGCTTATATTTCAAGTTTGATTCTTCCGCAACTTTTTATGGAAGAAGCCTAGAAGAAAGGACAAACAATCAATCAATCGATTGATTTCATTTTTCTAAGCAAAAAAAGTTTTTGAAAAAGAAATGGATGAATCATTGGAAGGCATTTATGTAAATAAAGTGTGACTATTGAAATTAAGAAGAAAATTTCACTGAAAGAAGCCGATGCCGTAGATGATTTATAAGGGATTTGTTGGAATAATTTTCGATTTGCTTCCACACGCTTAGCGTTTGCTGCTGTCCAGTCCTCAATCTTCACACTTTCCAATGTTGGAAATTTTGGCTCTAAATGAAAATGGCCCTATATATTGAGGTGAAAATACTGAAAAGTGAGTTCCATCACAAAAAAATACTCAGAAATTTTTTTCTGATAAAGAAGAGCGTTTTTATTGTAAATAAGTTAGCAATTGATTAATTACTTAATTAATGATGCCACTTCAACGTAAGTATATTTCATAATGTTTTTTTTTCTACTTTTTTTTTTTTTTGAAAATTTATTTAAAAAACTTTACCAATGTTTTTTGTCGTGTTATCATTTTTAGTTGGATGACGTTTAACAATCCAGGTAGGATGGGTTCCATTAACTGTCAATGATAAGTTATCCATTGTAGAATTGTGATACAAGAATTTCTGAAATTTTTCTCAGTTCTATTTTAATTAATTTAATATAATTAGCGTTCAAGTACATGAATTTAAATTCTCAACTGTAAATATAATGTACTTTCGAAAGAAAAGCAATAATGTCAAACAAAAATTATTCAATATTTTATTGTTAAAGAATCATCCACATATTTTACACAAAGTTATCCCTAATATATTCCATTAAACTCGAATTAACTGAATTTCTGTAATCTTTTTCCTTATCATCAAGCTTGTCACCTCGACTGCTAGTTAAATGTAATTGTGTGGCATTTACGACAGTGATAACTTCCTTATCATTTTTCATTTACAGTTTGGGTGTGTTATTCGTTTCTGATGAAGTAAATGATATTGGAATAGGAGTGATTTTTTCGTTCGGATTTAGATAGTTCAAGAGAAACGGAAATACAATATCAATGAGCATGCTCTGTTGTATGCTTTAAGTTTTGCGAGAACTCGATTCATAATTAGGACCGAAGTTTGTTAGTCCGATACATAAAGTACCTTTCGGAATCTTGAAAGGAAGATTTCTGTTCTGTCCTAATTAATTAATCTATTTTCCTAGCAGTATATGATGTTTCTGGTTGTTGTTTCCATTTAATTAACAATTCTATCATCTTAGTGTGCTATTATTCTTGCTTTGACTTAAGCTTAAACTAATTTAACTATTTGACGAATCTCACTTCTAATAAGGAGAGAAAGCTCAGCAGACTTGATATTGAATACTGCATTTTTATTTCCTTCGCTTATATCACAGGTAAAGTGAATATTTACTTTTGTACCCTGAACAGGCGGCATATCAGCTTGAAGTTTAGTCGGCTGCCGAATCCTCGGTTCTGTCCTAGCTTCTGTTGTATTGACTTCAACATTTCTGCAAAATCTGTCTATCAATTCAAAAAAAAATCTCATCATTGACAATTTTACACAATGTTTCATACCAGTCACTTTTCCAAATTCAATTTTTCATGAATTTCGAAACAAATTATTTGAATCATTACTTTAAACTTCGTGGTCGCTATAGCTGTGTATTGAACATCAATACTATTGTCAATAGTATTGATTAGTTTTACTAACTTATATTATCAATGAATATTTATCAGCGAAGTTAGTGAGATAAGTGTGTAAATAGAAATTGTTTGATTCAAGTTGGTTTATTTAAATTTCGTAGAAGTGCACACTATGGGGACAGTAGTAATTATAGGAAGAAGAGAAACAATAAAAAGTACTTCTTAATCAACACTAATGTAAAGGAATAAGGTAACATAACTCATTCCCCAATTCCTCATTGTTCGGGGTTTAATTGAGGTCACTTGATGTGACATCACACTGAAGTCACTGCTTTCCAGTGTCACCGTTTGGAGATGAAACTTTGTACAATCGTTTTTTTCCATACTTCAGAATTCGTCCATTATCATCTACAAAAAAGTACGATTAAACATTGTTAATTACCTGTCACAAATCCATAACTTGCTATGAATTAACCTACCTGACCAATCCTTATTTAAGACAAGCAACTGGTTAAGATGTCTCCTGCTAAATTATATATCATTTCAATAACAGTCATGAAATAAGTTCTAACCACATTCAACATGATGTTTTCTCATTCACGTTTTGCAGCATTCTTTATTTTCTGATAAAACGGGACAAAATAGCCTTAATTATTTCCTGCCTCTCACTGGGAGGAAGAAAAAATAAAGCACAGATTTCTTCAGAAAGTCAAACTTCAAATTTCGAATTTTTACCGTAGCTGTTCCATCGCAATTAGCTGCTTTTAAAACTATTAACAATAGTGGCGGTGTATACGAATCATGCGACAGATCCAATCATTGCTAATGAAAACAATGCCAGAATGTGATGATGAAAATTTCTTCAATGCCGTAAAGTGTCAGATTTTACAGTGGCAATCGAAAATTTGTCATATCATTTCTGGCTTTCTCTCATCCATATTATTTTTATCGCTTACTACTTTACGAATACTTGGAAATATTCCTCCAAAGAATTTAGTTTTGGTAATTAGCAATTTCAATTTCTTTGAAGATTTAAATGATCCAAGACAAACCTAGTTAATTATCCTGTAATTCATTTCAATCAGTTTTTTGTCCTATTTCCAAAAAAAAAAAGAAAGAGATTTTTGATTCTCTGATTAAGGAAAAAGATTTTTTGATTATGCTTCGTCTTCACAGAAATTTAAAAAACTGAAGCCTAAGCGTCAAAAGTATCTTTCGCAGATTTATTAAAAGACCATTAAAATTCTATGTTCCTTTCATTTTCCTTCACCTTTCTTCATTCATTAATTCTGAATTGCTTCTTATTGCACGAGGAATCCATCCAGAAATATAGAAAACCGTGCCAGATATACTAATGGAACTTGTTGGCCATTGAGGAAATTTAGCCTCCTCCACCTGACTGACATATTTGGTCTAGTCGATAAAGCTATATGCTACTTACTGACCTTCGTATTTCAAGAAGTGAGCAGTATAACAGTGAAACAAAGATGGGAAAGGAATGAACAATTCATTTTTGGCTCATCTCTATTTAATAAAATGAAACAAGACCAAAAAAAAAAACAGTGAACAATAAGTTTCGATCATTAGAAATTTCCGTCACTACTTGCCGATATTCTTGATGATGATGTTTAGGAAGTGATTACTTCCAAATCCATGAAACAATGCATTTATTGGCACTTCAACTTAAAATCACTCAAACTTATCTTAAACGTCAAACTCAGCTATCATCATTGTCTCTGAATCCTGCTTGAATCTGCTATTCAACAATTAACACAACCGAAAACTTAAAATAATTTCAGTAACAAACTGCACTAAATGAAATAAACAGTGTGGAAAAGTTGCTCGGATAAATTTGAATGAATTTTATTTGGAACAATTACTGAGACAAAAGATTCCGTAAAAATAAACAGTTAAAATTTAGAAATGAAATAATGAAATTTGAAGGGAAAGCGAGAAGAAAATGCTGCGTGTTGAAAGTTATTATTCAGAAAGGTGTAATGCATCTCCAGTGTTTGGTTAGCTCTTTTATCAGTTATAATTAAAAATAAATGATCGGTCGGCCGTACATGTTCATGTACATAGATGTGTGTGTAACATGCATCTTGTCAACGCAAGCCTTAGTATACCAATCGCTGTTCCACTCCACTCCTCGAAGCATTTACAACTTTGTAAGCTTGCCCTGTTTACAGTTGTCAAACAAAACTTTACCATATGACACTTCACAAGTCATACAATTAACATGCTCGAATAGCTCTTACAGATTTCTAGCAAATGACAATTCCCAATTAGATTTTGAGTGAGCAGATAGAAGAAGGAAGTTCAATCAATTCAGCTCTTGATAGTATCAGTAATCCAAGCATATTTATCAGGCTTAAATCTGCATTAATTATAGGCTTGTTTATATAGAACTGAGGGCTATGAAACTTTGCAGAAAATGACAATGATATCAAGAAAGGCAACATTACCACTCGTGATCAGCAATAAAATCAGCAATAAGCCCACTATAATTTTTTCACCTTAGAACTCCCACAATCTATTTTCATTTCACTCTTCAGTATCATTCAGTGGTTTTCAACCGTATACCTCCTACTTCCATCACAAAAGGTTCAAGTTAAGCATGACTTCTTTGCTTATCTACTACAAAAGCAAAAACGCCACCACTTCCAATATTTCCTTTTATAAATAAACATAAGCTGTCCGACATTCTACAAAAGTTATTGTAATGTCCTATATGAAATGTTACGCCATAATCTAAACTCACAAAAGACTGCAAGCTAAATCGAATTAACCGCTCTAGCTTTCATTCCCAAAGAAGAAAATATTGTCAAATTTTAATGAAGAGAAATCTTTTATTTTAAAAATGAAAATGGATCGTTTATATGTACCAAACAATAGGAATAAAGTTTAAAAAGCAGAATTAGCATTTATACAATTACGGAGTAGTTGTTCGCTTCAAACTTTCCTCCTTACAATACATGAAATCTTCCATTTCTTGATTCCTCCAGTAAATTCCACGTCCACGCAACGAATCACTTGACTGACGTAACTTATATGCTCCTGCAACGAAAATCAATAATTAAGCCGACAAATTTAATTCATTAACCGACAGAGAAATTATAACTTTAGTAAATCCTCCTCTTTTTCGGGTTGATATTTCGCCTACTGTTGGGATTGCAAAACTGTGAAAGAGACATAGTGGCCCAATGTAAAGTTGAATAATTTGGCAACTCCTTTTTGTCAATTTCGAAATTTGGTAATTTTCCACTGATTGTAAAATGGGAACTTTCGGCGAGGGAAAGTGTTCTCGCCTACATCCCACTCTCATTCCTTGATTTAGATTTGAGAAAAAACAGGCCGTTAATTTAATCTCATTCCAATTATGGTTTCTCGTGGGCTAAAATCCTGCACAATCATTCTACAGCATCTTCTCTATAAATTGTACTCTCATCAAGCGACTACGATAAGATAAGAAATAGCCGACAGTATCATGAGTTGAAGCGAAACAACATCGCTGGATAGTTTTACTTCCGAACATTTGCTCGATTAATAAAGACTTACCTAAAGCAATGCCACCGAACACTACCATAATACCAGTCGTAGCGGTAAGACGTTGGAAGAGAATCGACCAACCCATCGAAATACTCTGCAAGACAAGTTTGTACCGGAGAGACTGACAAGTTCATCAGTGTTCAACTAGCTCAACTTAGTCTGTTTCATTATTCGGTGACCGGTTTTTTCTTCTTTTTCTTGGTCGTAATTAATTGCATTTATCTAGCATCTAAGGAATTATCTACTTCTTGGCCAAGTAGACCAGATTCTAAGCATTGCATTATCATACCACGTCAACCAAACTCTTGTCTGGATCGATAATGTCACATATGTGGTTCTTATTTCGGCACAGTTTCACTCATCAACCGTTGGTAAATGTCTGATAAATAGCTTCATAAATTATGTTCCACTACTCTAGAATGCTATAAATGTCCAAAAACTTCAGCCACTAATGAGCGGTGGATTTTCAAATCATGTAAAAGACGCGCAGTCTTAACGGTTGGAAGATCGAAGTCACCAGTTTCGATTGGTTCTAGGACCGAATACACAATATGGTAACTGGGTCGTGTTCGACAACTTCATATAATGCCTGCTCAGCTATATCACTTATGGGTCTAGCTATATCACTTTATGCACTCTACGTGGAACATAATTTGGATAGTAAGATCGATTATCGGCCAATGTGTGATCTGGCTCAATATATTAGTTGCTCGAAAGCTTTTCGTTCACCATTTGCCAAAGGTCTTGGAGTTACATCACCTCTTCTTGGAGCTGATCATATATTAACACAGGTAAGCTAAACAGAATCACCTACACCGTCCTACAAGTGGTTCAGTGTTCGAAACTTGATCAAGAAATTTGGGAAGATCGGGAATTTAGTCATGGATGTCTAGTACCCGGACGAAAGAGGTTCGTAAGAGCTTTTCACGGACAAAAACATATATATCACATGTGAATGCACAATTACCCAAATGATACAAAACATAAGAGATTTATTTTACACTTTATCTTGTCCAGAAAAAAATTAAGGGTCACAAAAGTGACAGTTTCACCTTTAATATTGATACATGAAAAGCACTGACAAGAGTAATCAATTAGCATCATTTCAGAGAAATCCAATGTACGGTTGTTTTTCTTATATGTTCATGTTCCTACTACAATTTATTCGGAGTTCGTGGGCAAAGAAGTTATCACAGATGCTATCGGTATTATTGAACCTTTTATCAGTTTATCTCTTTTTTGTTCTGGTCTACTTGCGCACCATTTGTATTGTTTGTGTATGCATTTATGTTATCAATGCACTGCTGCTTTATTTTTCATTCCGTAAACATACCGTTTTAGGTCACAATTCTATTAGTAATAGTAAGAGGTTGTAATCTTTTTAGAATTCCTTTCAGTTCCCTTCTCGACGTTTCTTCCTGCCCCGCCTTGCTAGAGTTGAAATCTTGAACACTGTGCTGTAAATGTTACATTAAAATTTATGTAATAGATGATAAATGCAGAGTGTCCAAGGTTCGTCTCGGAAATCCAAACCTTTTGTTCAAATTCACAAGTGCTGTTTTTAAAAGAAGTTGGAATGAGAATTAATGTCAATCAGTGACTTAAATTGTCCATGTTTTATAAAATATATAACTTTCTTCTCTTCAGAATTTAAAAAACAAATGAAACTATCGTAGGACTGACTTGCATGCGGGACAGATTGGGGTAAAGTGACACTGAACCGAAAGACACACAGAGCATACCCATCCAATACTAACTGGAGTACCGTGACAATGGCAGCTAGCCCGATAATCCACTGAGGTAAATGACGATGGTGATAAGAATGCCGATCGTAATGATGCTTTTCCAAGCGTAAAACACTGCAACATAACTTTTCTTTCTCATAATATTTGATGCTTGCAAAGTTTCGAGTAACTCTCATGATGAATTAATTTTCTCTTCTCCTGTAACAACAGCTGATCTCCAATGTTTAGATAATGAACAAAGTTTGTAAGTAATCCACTTAATTTCTCACTGCAAAGAAAGAAAAATTAGATTGAGATCAACTTAAGAGCTAACCGCTGCGTATTCCAACAACTGTCTTGGTTTTTTAACATTGAAATAACTACCGCCAGAAATATCGCTAGCCTGTTGCAAAATTGGCGATGTTTCACCTGCAATAATCGTAAAATGGTTTTTTTACAAAGGCCAGTTGGACAAAAAAGCAGAAAAGTTTTCGGAAAAGCTAACTCTGTTAGTTCCAAGTTTCGACGAATCTAAAGTGCTGAAATCTACTGGATTTTTTAGGGTTTTAAATAAACNACAAAGGCCAGTTGGACAAAAAAGCAGAAAAGTTTTCGGAAAAGCTAACTCTGTCAGTTCCAAGTTACGACGAATTTAAAGTGCTGAAATCTACTGGATTTTTTAGGGTTTTAAATAAATAGGAAACAGGAACAATTTCATAAGAAAAAAACTGATTTTCGAAAGTAAACCTCAGCAAGATACAATACCGAAAAATCTCGATATACGCTTCTTATCTAAATAAAAAGGAGCTCGTTCTGCAGTCCCTTAAAATAAATCTTCAGAATCTCATATGATATATCTAAACATTGTGCTATCTCTATATATTTATTACATATTCAGGAAAAAAAGNTTTCGAAAGTAAACCTCAGCAAGATACAATACCGAAAAATCTCGATATACGCTTCTTATCTAAATAAAAAGGAGCTCGTTCTGCAGTCCCTTAAAATAAATCTTCAGAATCTCATATGATATATCTAAACATTGTGCTATCTCTATATATTTACTACATATTCAGGAAAAAAAGAAAAAAAACAAAGCTAACCAATATTGGCGACATCAATGAGAATATTATGTTTATGAGCAGCAAAAAAAATATTCATTAAAATGTTATGTTCACCACGAAGATCACTGCCAATATTAATTATAAGGATGCGCCCATCTCCAGTCTCAACTTCATTCTTGTAACGACAAATATCTGGAAATATGTTTAAAATAAGTAATTAAATCTGGAACAAAGGTTCCGTTTTTGGATGTTTCTTAAAAGCAAAAATAAAATGAATTACACTGGCTAGATTAATTTTGTCAACACTACAAGCTCTATTAATTACAATGACATCGAAGAAGCATTAGTGAAAATGTTAATGTAACTGAGGAAAAACTCCATCTTTATCGCATAATACGATCTGAATTTCGTATGGCACATTAAAACTTAGCCATAACAATACAATGAAGTTCTCAAGAAAAAAAAAAAAAAAAAAACAGCAACTTGATCCGCAGATGAGATGACATCCAAAAATATCATCAAATTATCAAGTTTCGCTTAATTTTTTGAAAAAAAAAATACCGTTTTTTTTTCCAGAATGAAAATCCCATTAATTCTCAACAGACAAGTGAAACATACGACAAATCCCAATGGCGATAGCAGGTGCGAAAACGGCTGAATCTGTTGAATTTTTTGAAGAAGCCGATTTTTTTAACGCATTTCGAATCGCTTTCTTTACTGCTGAACTCATATCTATCTAAACAAAACACATTTTCTTTAAAAATTATTTGCTAAAGAAAGTTTCAAATTTGAATTCGTGTTAGGTTCTTTCAATTCCATGTAGTAGTATTATGTTTAGTAGTATTTTACAACTATTTTCTCAAGCGTACCTCACAAAATTCTTCAAAGCACAGTTATAGAAATTTAAAATGCTAACTGGAGTATAAAATATCAAACAGTGAGGAATGGTACTTTTGTAATATCATTTTTATAATCCAGTAAACCATGTAAAATACCTGTTAGAATTATAAAACAAATTTTCTTTTACTTAAATGTACGATTTTAGCCATATTTACAAAACAATTTTTGAAGCATAACTTCAGCTATAAATTCAAGCCATTTTTCAATTCAAGTTTTCTTTGAAAACTAACATCTGTTGATGCATTTGTAGCGAAGATAGTTGGTTCCAAAAGTGCTCCATCGACACCAATTATTACTAAGCGATTCGACGCAGAAAGTGACATGTGTACTGTTGTATATGAGGTGATAGCGCTGATCAACGTACGAATCACATTTTCGTCGTTTTCCTTCTCGGCTAATTCACCCCAATGACAAGCATCGCAATCAATTACAATCGACAGACAACTCATTTGTGGGACATTAAGGCACTCTCTTCTGAAAAGAGTCAAAATGGACAAATAGAAAGCAATGAAACGACGCATTCAATAAGAGAAACCTGAAAGATTGGTGTGAAGGCTGGTGGAGAATATCCACAAAAACTGATTTGTTCACAATAGCAGCCCAGCTTTCCAGGCTGCTAAACTATGTTGGTATAGTTCTAACATCCTTATTACACGACAAACCAATGCAAATTAATTTATCGTATTCCTCCTTTACAAGTATAGAATCTATCTCACTCTCCAGCTAAATCAATTTCTCACGATACCTATGTTACCTTGCACATTTTTCACTTGGAAATACCGATGAATTGTGCAAAAAATTGAATGAACTATTGCATCCCAAAGTAATATTATGGCGTATATTAAACATCTCCTCTTTTTTTGTTGTATTAGGACTATAATCAGTAGGCGAAAATTGACAAATAAATCAACTGCAGAATCGACCATTTTTCAGTGTACAACACAACACTGCATTCTTTTTACTACGATTTATTTTGACAAAAAAAAAAAACCGTAAACAACAGCCAATTAAAGCGGAAGAGAAGCTAAAGAATGACCGAAACATTTTTAAAACGGAAACAATTACTATTAATATTACTAGAAAATAATATGATGCAACAACAACACAATGAAATAAGTTTTATTTTTCCTCGACGACCATCAAAATAAATGAAACAGTAAATGCGCCAAATCTTCAAACCTGGAAGAAAGCTTCAAACATATTAAATTACTGTACACCCACAAACAGGTGTGTGATTGTATTATGTTCTGTACATATGTATGTAATGTGTGCGCAGATCAACTATCCACAGAAGAAAAATCTTTTTTTAATTTCAAAGATTTCAGGAATGACAACTTATCACTTTGTTCTTCTTCACTCGGACTATCCTCTTCTGGCATTCGGATAGCCGATGCATCGAGTATACAACCTGGGTGAAATATCTGCAATAAACACGATAGATAGTTGTTCATCTCCATTTTGCTGAAAAAACTAGAGAAAAAAGGATAAACTTCAAACATTTCAAATATTCAGCAGGTAATAAGCAGTACTTACCCTCCCATCCTGACCAAGCATACAGTCTCGAAGTTTCCATATATCATCATCTTCATCCCAGTATTCTTCAAACTTCTCTTTGCACACACCACATTCCTGAAAGTCCAAGATATACCAGATCTCATGTTGAGATGTGAATGAAAAAAATGTGATAAAATGAAGCTGTCCGGAGAAACCAAAGAAATAAAAAAACCTTAGATGGAACGGAGTCCGATGGTACGCTGTACGTTCCCCTATTCGTATCCTTTGCTGCATCATCAGCTCCACCACCTGTAAAAAAATTACTGGCACAGTTAACAATTACACACATAAAGAATGATTCTTTTTCAACAAACTCCGATCAGCAGTAATAAAAAATCACGGTATTCCAAAGAAAAAAGTGATTTATTTACCAGCCGGACGAGCTGCCGATGTTGATGCTGTTAACTCTTCTTGCTCACTAAATTCATACCACTCCTAAAACATATACGAAAAAACCGACATTTTTCCGCGTAGTTTTTTTCAGAAAAAGAAACTTAGCGCACACCAGCAATGAGCAATTACCATGGAGCAACAAATGCTACATTCTTCACAGTGAAGAACTAACAAAGATGTAAGAATAAAAACTTTCAACAGAACTAAAGTTCACAGAACTAAAAGAAAGAAAAAACTAACATCAATTGGCAAATACCAATCACGGCAACGTGAACTTTCACTGGATCTCAGATTTTCGCGAAAATGCCAGTCAAGGTGCTGTTGGTATCTTTCACCTTTCAGTTCACTAAAGCGCAAACCGCAGTTGGGACAAAGGCGTCTTTTCTGATGAAGGCTTTCCACAACAGATGCATATCGTCTGAAATAAAATGCAGAGCAATATTTTACTGCGAATTTCTAACAACAGAAAGCTAATTTACAGCTATCATGAACACAAAAATTACTGACAGAAAGTCGTTAAAACTAACATTCTGAGAGCACGCATCGAGAAAGATTTAAGATCAGTTGGAGGCCTTGGTAGCCTTTCGGTTACCTCACCACGATGTTCAGAAGGAATTGGTGGTGTAACGGATCGATTGGGCGAATCGCCACCTGTATCATCTCTTCTGTTATTCGCATTCAGCGCTGATAGTATTCCAGTGCGCTGGAGTTTTGCAAGCAAACCTTTAACATCGACGGTTGCTTGTGCTTCATTTCCACTAGGAGCTAAAAAACAGAACTACGAATTACTTGAACAGAAAAATCAGCAAAAAAATTAAAGACCAGAAAAATCAGAAAAATCGGGTTACTAAAAGAAGGGAATTGCACCAATTTTTTCCTTGTCATGCTTAAAAAAGAAGGAACGAAAACCTGTAGTTCTATTCGAACCATCAACTCCTGTACGAGGCATATATCGCAACAATTCATAACATGGATCAGGCTCAATTTTAACTTCCGGTGGAGGTCCACCCAACCTGTAATAGTGAAAGTTTTCGCTGCATCGAGAAAACAATAAACAAAGCCTTTTTGTTTATGAAGGAATCTTTAGAGAATAACTGCGCAGCATACCGTATTTCATGACGCACACCGTTGATCGTAGCAAAAATTGGAGGACCACCAAATGCACCCTTGAATGGATATGTTCCCATATATAGTTCACGTGACGGTGCACCGAATCTGTGTATGTGCAAAAATCAAAAATCTCCAATTATTACTAACGATGACATTTCAAAAGGCAACAAAAAGCGACTGATACTAACAAGTACACAAATTGAAAAATGAGACACTTATTCAACAGCATTTGCGAAGCAATTAAATTAAGCTTACAAGGAAAAGTTTCGATACAGTTAAAAATATAGCTGAAAAAATGATTTAAAGAGAGTTTACCTTAAAACATGCTCTTCTCCATCAATTATAACTCTTTTCTCTTCACCAAATGCGAGCTGATAAGCAACACCATCAATGATGACATTGCGTGGTACACCCGTAAAATAAATTCTGAATTCAAGGGAAATATATTAAAAGACGCAATTATAAATTAGGTTTTAACTTTATTCGAAATTTTAAAGATTCGAATGCAAAGAAAACACAAACCTATGCGGCAGGCCATTACGTTCGATAACTGGAACATCATTAATGTACGAAACTTCGTAGGCCCGACCATCCACAAATATTCTGTTATTTGCTGGAATACCTTCCAGCTTCGGGGTTTCATTATTAATGACTGGTGGTATGTGATTTGGATCGGCTCGTGCTAAATCTTGTGCATTTGCAGAAGCAGGTACAATTGGAGGACCCGCTAGGATCGACGCCATATTGGGGACTGGTAATGGTAGAGGTACAGTTGGCATTATGGGTGGTAAGAATGGTAGTGGCCCTGAGGTAGATGGAATTGCAGGTAAAATTACTGGCCCAGAAACCGGGACAATTACTGGGGCATGGGGTGCTGCAATCGGGTTTGTACTGGAAGCCGCTTGTGCTCGTCGTGCGGTTGTAATAAAAGCATGAGAACCAAGGTCGTTTGTTGGACGTATTATAGACGAGGATGTTGAGGGTGAGTCCGTACGGCGATCTCTGTCTTGAGGTGGTGTGCGTATTCGAGGCTTCTTTTCCACAGTTTCCAAATCTGAGACGCATGGCGGCGACTTTCGTTTTATGTCGTTCGGTGAACGCCCGCCAAATTCCTGCTCTTTCCTGGAAAACAACGCAAACAAATATATTTTGAAAAAAATAAAAATAAAGGAAAAAAAAACGAAACGAATGAGTCAAAAAGTATAGGATACAAATTCAGTATTAAAGATGCTTTCAGTAGAGTAAAACTGATGTCAAATAATCACAACACTTTCAAATTGCAAAACAGCATGAATGAGGCTTGTTTCTGAATGTACTAATAGTTCCACTGCATAAGATGGACAAGATGGAACTATTTAGCAAACAAAAGTCTTAAGAACAATTGGAAGTCCGGAAAAAAAACTGAATCTCAAGAAAAAATAACGCTAACCAAAAGTTTTAAACACTTTCACAAAAAAACAAAATTTGAAAAGTGTTCAAAAATAACTGTTGTCAGATTTTTCCTCAACATTTAGAGGCATGGGCAGAACTTTTCCACTGAAAAGGCCAGTTTTTGTTAAAGCCAATACTTTTAGTCCACTAACTGGAATCGATAAAATCCATACAAATTACAGAACTAGCAAGGTACTGCTTTTTTTTTTTTATTTCTTGGCACCGTTTCTTAATTCTATTTTCTTTCCCTTTAAGCTCAACAAACAAACTTAGCTAGTTTTACTTTCTATATAAATAAGGAGGAAATTACCTGTGACCAAAACCACGAGTACCGGTACTATCCATGAGGTTTACAGCCTGTTGTGAATTCAATCTTTCATCTACATCGCTGCTGTCGCTACAACAGCACAGAGAAAAATACTACAAGATCATGTTATTGACCATGTAACTAGCGCAAAAAACAGAAACGTATTAAAAGATCGCTGTTTCTATGAATTAATATGCAGTAGATATGTCGTGTCTGCAGCTCAATGTTACTCTACAACCATATTACTTCAGTGACACATAAAAACCCTGATCTAAGTGCAGTTATTTGATCAGCTTACAGTAAAAACATAATCTGGATATGCGCCAATAACTAGTGCAGGTGATTTTCCCCTATTCTTAACTATTATTTCACCTATCAATGATCTTTAATTTAAAATATATTTTAAACAACAATAAGGAAAACTTACACTGGTTCCTGCTTAACGACCACAGTTTCCGGCCTCGCAGTAACTAATGGCACTGGCCTGCTAACTGCTGCACCATCATGTTTCATTAGTCTTGGATCCAAACCTATCTTTTTCCTTTCACTGTTCATTTGCTGAAATATAATCATTAGAAACACAACATAATTAAAAAACTACCTCTGGCTTCTAGCTGTAATCCTCGGCCTCTTTGCTGCTGGATACTGGTTGGAACTGCGATGCACCTATACATATAATTTATCCCCAGCGACGATACATCTACCCAAAACATCGCCTTAAAAATGCACCTCCGGAGCAACTAACTTCTCTGGGAAGCTTCTCCTAGAAAAGACAGTTATCCGGAAAAGCTGAATCGACATAAGTGCAGAGGTGAAGAACAAGCGCAGAAAACACCATCAAATCTGCTATCAAATTAAATCAGTGATTTTGCGTGACAAAACTAGCACCGTCAAAGCAACAGCTAAGACAAAATGTACCAATCTTTCAAACCAGAAGAAATAACTCTTCGCAAAAATATGACGACCGATGCTAGCTGTAAACAACACATATCAATTCCGCTCGAAAGCTTCTGGGGATAGTGGGAAGAAAAGCATTAACTGAGATGTATGAGACACCCGTTACAATATTTATTTTTAAGTAATGAAATTGATTTCCACAGAAGTTTGGAAATGATATAACTGAATATGGACAATACACAAAATCATTCCGTTGCAATAATAAACATTGTATTATTAAATCATGTACCAATTTGTTGTCAACAGTAGCACTGGTAGCAGTAGTGGTAGTAGCAGTGGCAGTAGTAGTAGTAGCAGATGTAGCTGTAACAGAATTTTTCTGCAAAAAGTGTGGATTGACATGAACTTTTGCTGCTGCTCGAGGTTGCTGCGATGCCAATACAACAGACTGTGGCCTATGCCCCGGTACTGGAGTATTAATTGGTTGTGGAGTAACAATTGGCCAAGCTGGATCAATTGCATTTACAGCTAAATCTATCTTATACAACGTTGAGCGTTGGAATATGCCTGTCCATGTTTGCCTGAGTTTATGTAATGCCAGACGTGTCCTCTCATCACCCTGCAAAATAAAACATCACCCTGTTATATCTCCTTTTTTTCATACAATAACTGAAATTAAAAGTGCATTTGAACATGGAGCAAGCGCACAGTAAAAACAAAACCAAAAAAAAAAAAAACTGACCGTTTCAAACACATGCAGAAAGACTTTGTAAACAATCTTTTCGATATGTTCCTTGTAGTTGCCAGCACCAGTTACATTTTTCAATATCGAATCCATGACATACATCACAGCCAATTTTTGAGGTGGTATAACCTAAACTGATTGATTATACCCATGCCGACCAAATAATGAAGGATTAATCCCTTATGTTCATCAGCAAAGTGAGACTTATTTGTTACTTGTTTTAATCCTTATTCAGAATACTAATCAGATTTTCTATCTACTTCAGGAATCCCTAATGCACTGGATGGAAGAGAGCAGTAACAATGGAAAAGAATTACAATAATCCCTCTCACATTCCATAAGAGGCTACTGCTCTGGACACCAGAACATAATCCTTCGATTTCGTAATCAAACAATGACTCACTTTCATAATTTGCTGAGCAATAACAGTTACAATTTCTTTGGAAAACGAATTATAATCATCGGCAAGAATAGTCATCAAATTAATCTGCATTTTGTTGTTGTCTTTCAAATCATCTAGTGCTTGCCTACAAGACACAAAATGAAACATTCTCAAAAAACCTAATCAATTATTTACCCAATAAGGACATAAGGATTGTTTGTCCCACTAATACTACGAAAAGCTCGAGATATCTCGAACAATGGTACTAAAAACTGCATTAGAAAGTGAAATGGAGTGCATCGATGAGTAACATTATCAAAATTAATCTAAAATCGATGACATCGAATAAACCTGTATTCAAGAGCAGCTTCTTCTGCATTTTTAGCCATGACTATCAATAATAAACACTGTTCTCCGTGATCAAACCTGAAATATTTCAACCAACATCGTTCTTCGTTAAATAAAAAATGCAATCGGATGAAAGATCATACGCGCCGAAAATACACCCACAAGTCAACTTGGAACTTAAAACAACTTTTTGTTCTATTATCACTTCGCCTACACCTGGATTCTTCCACGGATCAAAATGTATTGACACATTTGCAAGAGGAACATAGCAGAACGAAACATTAGACTCCTATGGAATGGATTCAGAGTCTAGAGTATTCATATATGCATACTTTGCAGCAGGAAATATTTTTGTTACCAAATAATAGATCTAAACGTATGCCAGAGATAACAATTTGTACTTTCAGCATCATATTTTACATCCCCAAGGTGGTGCGGCGAAATAGCTCCAACTTAAAGCCGTAGATTGACTTGGAGCATCTGCCTCGCAACTGGTTCAATACCCCAGACACATCAATTATGTCAAAATATATAATACCGCATATATCTCCCCTCCACCTTATACATGAACCATATTTAATATACTCCACTACCAATACCCTTCACCACTCCTCTCACAGCTTACGAAAGTTTTGAAAACATAATAGCAAAAAAGAGAGAAATAGCAATTTCCTTCTTGTATCTTCATTAGAAAAGCTCTTACAAATTTAGACTAGTCTGTTGACAGTGTTGGTCTATTCAAAAGATACAGACTGCAGAATGAATAGAACCGAGGATTTACAAACCAGTAGAGGATGGGATGACTCACGCGTTCCCATCTGTACTTTTTCCAAATTGATAACTGACCGGACTGAGAACAAATTTTAGCCATCTATGTTATTTGCAGTTCGTTTTTCTGAATGGCCTTCAGTGCTATTAATGTAATCAAACTGATAAATCACAGTTCATAAACCCTCATCAAAAATTACCCCAACTGCTGAACATATCCAACACGACAAATTGGACCGACCATGTCAAGCTGTCAAAAAAGACAATTTAATATCAGCAACAAAACTACCATTAAAAGAGGGACCTAACCCCATTCTACGAAATTTCGAGTGGAAACGAAACAATATCAAGTCATAAAACCAGCATAACTTCCTTCTTCTCTCATACATAGAGGTACCTCCCCAAATACTTAGTGAAAAAACACTGTATTAGTTGTAACTGGTTTGCCCAGTTAAAATTGAGAGAAACATTGAGTTATCTGAAGAGGGAAAAAAAACCGTATTAGTTTTAGATAACTCAATGTTCCATGCAATTTATATGATATGAAGGCCCAATGATGGCATCTCCAATACATATGGAGGAAGCCTCATCCGATTTTGGATATACTTAATTATAAATCACATAGAATCTTTTTTACTTGTGAGTGGCACAAGACAGTTACCTTACTGTTGTTGTCAGATTTCGAGGAGCGAAAATGAATCGCTATGAAGTAAAAACAACGACATAATTTAGCAATTCAAATCCATCTCACCAAGTAATGAAATGTGACCACAACTGTACCAGATTCAATCGACGACCCGGAACTGATGACAAAAATGAATAACTTTTGTTGACATAAAATTTAAACAGTCCCAAACGCTGCACAGAGCAAGGGCGTTACCTTAACAAGTGTTACATAGGTAACATTATAGAACAGCCCCTTTCACGTTTCCAAATCAAGAATAAATTTTAGATCAGTCTAGAATTTAACCTAATGACTGTATATTCCTGAAGAATCAGGAAGTTATGTTCATTAAATGCTGAACCATACTGGTTCTAACAGCTGATCACAAATTCACAACAGCGATCCCACCATCCCCACCCCGTATATTTCTTCAGTATAAACAGTCAGTTTCTTGTGGTTATCTCTAGCAATTTCTGATCCATAAGTTTGCTGCACATATTGACATCGTTACATATCATTACATGCTAACAATCTTTTAACAATACTTGATGTGTAATACTCGACTGAAATAGATAAAATCTAATGGAATCAATAACTTGTAAATCATACATCGTTATAATGATAAAAATGATAACGTTACTTCAACCAACAAAAAGAGTAATTCAAACGAAATATCGCGCATTCATCTACAACAAGCAGATCTGAGAGCGCTCCACTTTGCATACGACCGATTACCGCTTCAAGTTGAGTAAGTCCGCCAGTCGCCTTACGTCGTACACGCCAAATAACTTCCCACGCTGTTCACGTCAAACACTCGGCTCCGCAGTTCCGCTCGATACTCACCAAACAGCACACCGCCAACAACGCCACCGATCGATGCCCCAGAAAAACTCCCAACGAGCAGCAGCACACGCGCAACCACAGCACCACCAAATCGATGGCTTCATTCTACAAGCAGTGCATGTATGAAACGATGATGTAGGAGCGCTATGCAATGTTTCCCATCTCTGGTTAGGGGAATTGCGGGAGATGGCGTGTAGGGGAAGAGGGGGAATTACACTCCGTTAGAAATAAAGGGAAGTTTGTGAGATCCAATAATCGAGACAGCTCTCTCATTTGGGGAGCTACCTGCAAATTCTCGAATTGATTAAGGAAGTTTGGAGAAATGCCATCCAAGGGTGGGCGGGTCGAGTTGCCGCATGTAGACGGACGCACAAAATGCGTGCATGTTTGAGATATAGGGAAGTGATTGGATCGGAGCTCAGATGGAGGACTGGAGCATTGATGGTCAGGTGGATGTACTCGCAGCAAGGTCAGGAACTCTGGACGAGATGATGGATTCTCTGGCAAGCAACGGATTGGAAGCATTCTCCTCTACAAACTTCGTGGAAGGAGGTATTGGTCGATCAGTACAGGTATGCAGATCAGTCTTGCCCCATGTGATTCACTAATTTGTATATCCATATTTGTTATTTCTAAGTTCCTTTTCTGATATACAATAAGATTAACTTATGCCACGAAAAGTCATGCATAGTGTGCAACATTTGGGCATCAGTTGCATTTGACTGTTGATCCCGCCAAAACAGTTTTAGTTTAATCTGAGGAATTGCAGAGGGAATTAAACGAAGTCCCTAGCAATTCAAATATCTTAGGTAGTTCCGTGCACATCACTTGGATCATCTGGAAAACCTGAGAAAGAGCACAAATTGATGAGGAAAAAAATACTGAAAACGAAGTTGATGAATGGAAATGAAGTGTCGAACAGTGTGTCCCTGAAAAAAGTAACATTCGATGTAAGTGCTGATGTTTGCATAATAAAAGAAGTAGTCAGCAGTAGAAATATCGTTTTCTTGTCTTTGAGTAATATTTTTGACAGGAAAGGACAGTGATATGATGTCATCCTTCGATCTTGTTGTATAGTGTTTATAGTGATTGTATTATTGTAATTCTTAAAATAATATGAATTGGTAAGCATTCAACTGATGTTGAGCTTTCGAGGACTTATCCTACATATCGAGATTTTGATACTTCTGCTTCCTAAAACGTTCTAATATCATGAGAAGTCTTAGCTTTTCGTTATTTTAATTTTCAGGTGGAGAAGTTTGCTGCAGATGAATGTGATAATGCAGAGGAACGTAGAAAAGCAAGAGCTCGATTAGCCGTGCGATTAGGGGCACGACCATTGAAAAGAAATTACGTTAATTACAAACAGCTGAAAGAGGAACTAAATGGAAAGAAGAATTTAGAAAATGAATTTGATAAGCTGGCAGCTTTAAAGGCTGTGAAGAAATTGTCGATGAAAAAGAAAGTGAAAAAGAAGTTATCCCGTCGATAATATTGTGCCACCCTTTCAATCGGTTTTTACTAGATATTTGATATAGTATGTGGTGGATAATGTCGTGGTAAAAAATGAAAATACTTTTTTAAAATGATCATAAATTTATAGTGTAACAAGCAACATTTCTCAGTGGTTATATATTTGAAAAAAAAAAGTAAATCCTAGGTGAATGTTGACTTCATTAAATAATTCTGGTGTCTGTTATTTTGTTTCTGCTGCACTAAATTTTTTGTTAGGTTGCATAAATGTGTTTCGGATGTTAATAAAATTGCCGTGAGATTTCCATTCTACTGACGATATGGTTTCATCCTGAACCAATATTTATCGGTGAACAGTTGGTGCTTATGTATTGTTAAGATTGCTTTAAATTAGGCTTCTTCAGGAAGACATGTGGAAGGAGGGTAGCAAATCACCGGAAAGCAAGAGTAATGGAGACAAAACAAGCGATGTAAGTTGCATTTTCATATAAAATTCCGTGGAGAGTTCCAAGGTTAGGTTTTAGTTTGTGTTGAAATTAATTGCTCTAAATCACTTGTGGTATAGTTCAATTTTTTGACGCTCAGTGTATGTTGAACTCATCCATTTGAGATCGTACTCTTTAAATTCTTGACTTCACACGTTTCCTATACTTCGTAGTTTTCCTGGAAACTGACTATTATAGGAGGGTGGAGGAAGAGGGGTTGGGGGAAGGAGACATGAGTTAAAGGGATCAGTTAGCTGATGAGTTTAACAAACTGAATTTAAATGAAGCAGCGTCATATGGATAGAGATTCTTACCCGGGGGTGCTTGGTAATATAATTCAAATTCAAATTAGGTATCAGTTACTCTGCACTGGCAGCTTGACTTTCAATGAGTTTCATATTTAATATGTATTAAATGCAGTGATTATTCTTTCCTGTCAGGCAATTCAGTGACCATGAGAAGGAATAGGTTTTATACTGCTGTTAGTAATTTAGTAGCTTTTTCAAAAAATTTATCGAATTTTATTAGCTTCAGGAACGTAAAAGTGATGATGTTGTTGAAAGAAGTGATGAAGACTCGCGTTCTGGGTCACCGTCGGAAGCGTCTAGATCTCGCTCACGGTAATTCAATTATGTTTAATTTTGTTTTGCAATTGGCGATATAAAATTGAATGTATGAAGTGCAATAGCTTTCTTTTCCTTGTAATCCTACTCTGTAGTTCTTTCACTCTCTCGATTTTTTTATAGCATTTTGATCATTTGCAGTGATCGCAGGCAATCGAGTTCATGCTCTCGTAGTCGTTCAAAAAGTCGCTTGAGGTGATTATATCATCTTTGCTTGCAAAAGTAGTAAATACATATTTGTCAAGGGACTTAAGAAATTTTTGTAATCGCATGGATTTTAAATAAATTTAGCAAAACGCTACCTGTTCTTTTTTCTTTTTTTAAGAAGCGAGAATTACTTAGCAAATCCTTTTAGATCAAGTCGTCGTTCACGATCTCCACGTTATCGTCGCAGTAGTGGTGATGATCGTAGATATACATTTTCTCGTCGTGATGAACCAGAGCCATCCCGATGCTTAGGCGTTTTTGGCTTGTCGCTTTATACAACGGAACGTGACCTCAAAGTTTGTGTTTCGAGGCATTAGTTGTTGTTCTTTTTATTAAATAAGGGGCAGATAAGGGCATTACTTTATTATTTTATTTCATGGAAAGGCTGTATTCTCTTTATTTCTGGGAAAGATATACTTTAAACGCCTTATTCTTGGCAATTATTTGATGTATAATGAGAGAAATATGATGTACTTCCTACTGCACAGCATTTTTTTTTCATTAGTGGGGTGTTCCATTTTGAAAAGAAGACGCGAAATCCTTGTATCCTATAGCACAAATTTGTTAGTAGTTCTTTTTTTTTTTTAAGATTTTTGACTTAGCATTTTTTGCTACAGGAATTATTCTCACAGTATGGGGATTTGGACAACGTTCAGCTGGTATTTGATCATCCAACCGGACGTTCGCGTGGTTTTGGTTTTGTTTATTTTAAAAAAATCGAAGATGCTGTAGAAGCGAAAGAGCGAGTAGCCGGCACGGAAATTGACGGCCACAAAATCCGCATCGATTATTCGATAACGAAACGACCTCATACACCGACACCCGGTATTTATATGGGAGCTGTAGATTCTCGTCGACGGGGACCACCGCGATCGTACCGTCGGAGTCCATCGCCATATCGCAGTTACAGACGTTATAGAGATAGTCCACCAAGCAGATACTACAGCAGGTTTGTGCTAAGGTCAAATAAAAGAATATTTGCTTTATTTATAGCTTTTAACTTAAAAATTAGTTCCTAGTAATGTTGTTTTTTTCTTTTTTTCNCAGGTTTGTGCTAAGGTCAAATAAAAGAATATTTGCTTTATTTATAGCTTTTAAAAATTAGTTCCTAGTAATGTTGTTTTTTTCTTTTTTTTCCTTTTTTTTGCAGAGGATATGATTACGACGATTATGATCGTTACTCGCCACCGTATCGTGACCGCTACAGACGCAGTCCTTCCCCACGTTATTATGACGATCGCCATCGAAGGCGTTCTCGATCGTACGACCGTGACAGGGACTATTATTGATTATTTGCAAAAAGATCCCCTCTGCAAGCCAAATATCTTTTTTTTCATAAAGTAGCAGTTGTTTTTTCGTTTTACCTTTATTGTTTGGTTTGTGCGTTTTAATTGTTTCTTTGCTGGTTATCGCATTATTGAATCGTCTCATTGTGAAAGAATGGCACTTTTCTCCAAAAAAAAATTTTTTGTTGCAGTTCGCTGCAAGCCAGAAACGCTTAAGTGAAGTGATGATAAATGAAGAAAATGAAATGAAGAACTTTGAAGAACCAAATAATTCTGATGATGAAGAAGGAATGAAGATGAGGAAAAACAGAAGAGCTCTGGGACTGTGTTTTTGGTTTGAAGAGAGAAAATTTTATATGAAGAGAGAAAAAGAAAGGTGAGCGTTATTGCTTGCTTAAATTCAAATTTCAGCTTTTACTACGGTAAAACCTTTTCCCTTTGAAAAAAGGTCGTCGGAATAAGTATGTGCAGGTAACCCTTGTATTCATTGCTCCCCACTGATGTTACTTGTTTAAGCATCACACGTGGTTCAGTTCTTATTATGAACTAGCGTGTTTATGAATTTATTTGTACTGAATGATATTAAAGAATTAATGTGTCATGTTCTTTCACATCAAACTCAACAAACATCACCGTTGCCATTGTGATCATACTGTTGAGGAGGAGATGAGTTATACCTTTAAAGATTATCTTAAACATAGTTGTCTGCCTCAGTATAGTTAATAATCAAATGGGAAAGTAGAGCAAGCTTGAAGATCTCGCTTTTTTTTGAGCGAAAGAAATTACGATAGCACGAAATTATATATACAGCAAAATAGCGAAGTGCAGCTTCCCATATTGTATAATATGTATCAGTTTATCTTGACACTTTAACCCTTTATAATGTTGAACAAGCAGACTTGAACCATAACCTTCTGGTGAAGACTTACCTCCCATAGAATTGTACCACAGGGTACCAGCTTTAAATTGTAAGCACACAAACACAACGGAAACATTTATACGTGCCAAATCCTTATTTCCAGTAACACTAGCTGTTATCCTTCAAGCAATATTGTTTCTTTTCATAACAAAAATGACATCTCATAGAATAACTTTGTGAAGAATATCACTGTTTTCGAACTCGGGGCTTTCTCTCTACTACTTCTATCGATTCTATTTTCGGCCCAGATTCCTCATTCGGCTTCACCACCTTCAGGAGACGAAGCCTAGAATGAAAGATCACTCAAAATCGAAATTATACCTCTAGTTCAAGTATTCTTGGAGGAAGAACAAAATACACAGGCAGTAAATTGTTTACACTGTTGAAATGAACCAAAACAACTATGAAGTACCAAAGAACAAAAAGGGACAGTGAGATGCTACTCTAACCGGTATTCTTCCTCACGTTGTCGAATTCGGTCTCTACGTTTGATGATCTTTTCTTGCTTTTCATATTTCTCATGTCGTTTTAAATAAGCTTCATCTGTACAGACCTATAAAGGACTCCAGCTAGAGAGTGAGGTTATTCTAAAAGACATCGAGAACCTCTAAATCGTGCCGAATGTTGACAGATTTGCGAAAATAAGATTCACTTTGTCTTTAATCGAACTGACACTTGACAGTGGTTATGAATAATAGGAAGAAAATGGTACTGATGCCCGTCCAGTTGCAGTTAATCAAAATAATTCACATAAGGTACTATTCAGAGCTCTCAGTACAAAAGCATTTCATGTCATAAATTTGCGAAAAAAGCCAAACTTCAGCACTGTGACGTGGAGTAGCTCTAAGCGGTTCCAGATCTGGCACTCTTCGAAATCCAGGGCATTCTACTCGAGAGTTCTCGTTGGATTGCGAAGGTTTCCTCAGCAGCTCACTGTATCCCTTCTCCTTGAAACACTGTGAGTCAAGTGAACGTCTACTAGACATACTACTGATACGGATATTATTTGTTAGTAACAATGAATAGAGCTGAGAATTGACCCAACACAAGGAAAAATAATCGTGTAGATCAATCATGCAGCTCTGCTTATCATTCTCACAGTAAAGTATAAAAGGGAAAGTAAAGACATTTCTTCCTATGCAACATTTCACCTTTTCAATTTTAGACCAGACTTAAGAGATGAATAGCTCGTACGACCCCAAGCAATGGATTTAAACATAATTTACCTAGTTCAGTCTGAATTCCAGTTCTTCGATGTCAACTACTGTTCTGTTTGGAAGCAAATTAATTGAAGTGAAGAAGGCGTATTACGAACCTGTTGAAGGATGACTCGATATCCATTGTTCTTCGCTATCAAGGGTTCGTGGGATAGGGTTCTGCGAGCAATATAAGCATGAGTATTATCGAACACATCGTATTCATTATCCTGAAGGCTAAAGGCTAAACAAAGACTGACTAGAAGTCAAATATCTTAGCTACGACACTGAAAAACAAAGTTCGGAAATTCCTCTGCAGTAAATTAAGAATTTTCAATTTTCAATTCGTGCAACAAGAATTTAGGAATGCCACACTCTCTTCATCCCAAAATATATTTTTGTAGGCCAAAAAGGTCTTACATTATACAGTTCAATAATACTCGAGAGAATTAGTTCAAAAACTTAACCTAGATGCATAGCATTCTACTAGGATTCAGAAGCAGATTCCCACAGAATCTAAGCTTACAATGAGTAGAGCAGAGGTAGCAGCAGCGGTAGCGGATCGAGTAGTTGCACGATCGGCACTGTTGTGCAGCGTACTTAATGAAATAGCAATCCGTAACGGCTTCCCCATATGTACGTACGTGTCCACGTGGGACAACCTGATTGATACAGTTTCTGAATGGATTATGCAGGCAACACATGAAGCAATCAATCGCCGCTTCACCCACTTAGTGCAGTTAATTAGTTGTCCAAGAAACTCTATTTACATGTGGAGGACTGGAAAGGTGGAGGGACATACTTCTGGAACTGAATCAGGAACTAGGTTTCATTTACATAGCGTTGGAAATACCCATTTAACCGGTTCATTAGCTTCTTCTACTTAAGCGAAATTTGCATTTAAAATCAAGAGGTAGAAGGACGTTAAGTGATTTCAAAATTGTTCACTCTGCTCATTAGTAGATGATAGCTGTAAAGTGTAGTGGACTTACCACAAAGTTCATATAGCATAATTTCCTTATGCTTTTCAATCTATCTGCCTAATTCAGAATGAAACTAAGATTTAATTGAGTATATAAACGATGCGCACTGCAACCACCTGCGAACGAATTTTTCTTCACCGGCAATTTGTTGATAAAGTTCGTTCCCAGAAATTAAGTACCACTTCATTCGGTAGAAGAGAGAGAAAGAAATCGTGAAATATAAATAGATGGACGCGAATAACTTATTTACCTCTACTTTAAGAATATTTAAAGTAGGTGAAGGTTTGCTAGGACAGATGACATGACAGATTTAATATCAATCAATTTCACCTTTGATATGAATGCATTTTATTCGTTTACATGTTGCATATATCAGTATTTTAGGAAGGATCAAGGAATACCCAGAAGTGATAACACATTTACAGTATTACATTCCAGTATTACGTTACTCAAAATGGCATGTACTGAGTACAACCCACTGCTGTACGAGATATTCCAGTAGCGCATTATTTAGTGATATTTAAGGAGGCTTATCACTATAAAATTTAATAATGAATCGGATACGTTTGTGAAATAAATCCATCGACTTCAAAAACTACGATATAGCAAGCTATTCAAATTAATGCGAAAAGCCTCTAATATAAAATATCAACTTATCAACTTCCTACAGATCATGATATGGATACATGTATTATTTGGTCATTTATCACTTTCAGATTCTTTTGCCATTTCGAATGATTTCCATAAACGTTTTAGTTCAGCGCTATTCGCTCGCTGCTGCTCTATAGTTAGACTTTCATTCATCCTCCAGCGCCTCCTGTCCAAATCCATCATACCACCGATAATTTCCTGTAAAAGAAAAGTCATGGGTTATTCTGATAGCTGGTAACTGCAAAAATCGACAGAGGAATAAAGTGAATTGTAGAAGAGAGAATTTTGGAAATATATGCTTTTATATAAAATCTATTTTCAACTTCAGCTTTTCCTAAACTTAAATTTTCAGTGCAGATGGCGTAAGTACCGCTCGAGAATTTGCAGAATAAAATAAAGTCTTTCTAGATGAGGCGATCCTAAAGCTAGTTTGGCCATCTTTTGGTTCATTAATGTCTTGTTTTAGATGTAGGACTCATTGCTAACAACTGGAAACTATACATGAGCAAAATTCTGTGGGAATCGATCTTCGTTCTCAATCACATGCGCATAACCTGGCTGTAGACCAAAGTCGACAGCAAAGTATGAGAATCCTTCGGGAATAGCTTTTCGAACATCTCCACCTCGCTGACTGAGATCCACCAATTTCTTGTTATCGACCCATTCACCCTCACTCTCATCGATTGCTTTCTAAATTGATTTTTAAAAATTCGACAACAAAACAAGTTTTGGGAGATGAGACTACTATTTACATAAAGAATCTGTGCTGTACCTCCCCTGAAAACTAAATGCCCGTATGTAATTAATTTAACTTTTGATCTCCTCACATTGTCATCTGGGTGACCCTCACGCCGAACATTTTTTAAATGACCCAAATAGTGCCGATTGTTGTCAAATGAGTGAAAATGCATGAGGAGCAAATAACAGTTTGAATAGAAGAAAAAGAAACCTTGAAATAAATAGGTGCCATTTCACCAATCTCATTTGGTACCGCAATACATTCAATATACATATGCTTCCGATGTTTCACATTTTTGGCTGTTTCCACGAACAAGCAATACATTCCTTTCTTTTGCCACATTGATACTAAAGCCTGCAAGGTAGTTCATTTTTCTAGCATGCAACATAGATGCAACAAGAATATGGTTGAAGGGAACTTCACACGCCACGGCTAGCAGTTTACTAACTCACCTTTGATATCTGACCGAGAGCTGAATTGAAACATAAAAGGCTGACAACATTCACCGTAAGTTCATTCCAGATGGCTAATATATTTTAATCAGGAGAAAGAGTTCATGTCACTACAATTATCAAAAAAAAGAAAACTTTTATCATTATTATTTTCTGTTTACTAACATTTACATCGTTATATTTTTGATATCTATTTCTTGAGAAAAATAAAAAAAAGTTTTCATAAATAGTTGCACTTTCCTGTTTTTGAAATATTTTTCAGAGGAACCTTACTCATCTGACCCTTAACACAAGTACACATTTATTTTTATGGGATTTAAAAGAAAAGCATCCAATGAGTTTGCCAACTGTAATTTCCACATCTCTCTCTAAACCTCAATGTACGACTGGAGAGCAAAGGTAACAAAAAAGATTTCCGCATTCCAAATTCGTCAAAGTTCCTTCGAGAAGTTAAAAAATTGGCGGAGAAAAAAACTGCAATTAATATTGTTGAAATAATTCCTCTAGAACACACGTGTGTAGTTTTTGTTTCCTGAATTCCAACTATACCAAAAAGTGACCAATTTCACAGTGCACCAAAGTGGGATCACACAATAGAGCTTTAATCGTATTAACACATTGCTCATTCTTGCAACAGTTTTTTTTTTTGTCTTTCATTTCGTTAATTTACTTCATCAGTGTGTGTAAGAAAAAAGTGATGTGCGAAGAAATGTAAAACGAAAGAATATGAAATAGAACATACTTTTTTAAATGTGCACATTTCCTCATAAACATCTTCATCAAGTGTCACTGTGGAAGAATTATGAGCAGTAGGAACGATTAAACAATGTTCTTTCACCAAAGGGCACCATGGTACCGATGATAAATACACCTAAATTATATCAATGCAAACAGAAATAGTACGGTGAATTTTGATTAAATAACCTACTATCCATCCTAGTGGTAAAAAGAAAAGCATTTATAAAAGCCAATCATTCCTTCTTTTTTTTTTTTTTTCACAAGAATACTTCCGTAGATTTCCTGATTTTTACACACAAAGTATTTTCAGTAGTTTTTACCAAATGATCTGGCTGAACAAATTGTTCGTATAATATTTTTCTTTAATTAATAGAAAGAATCAATATTTAAAACAAATGTGAAAATTACAGCTCCTCCTAGTCATGGAATAAAGCATAAAAAACGGAAACATACGTTGCGCCCACATGCCACAAGACACTGTTTTCGAAAACATGTTGCCTCAACGCAGAATCGACAGGAATCAAGTGTCTGCTCATGAATTCTGTTTTCTAAATTTAATTTAATTAGTCTATCAGTTGCAGCAAAAAGAAAAAAACCCAGTCCTAAACAGAGCAGAAGAAGTCGATCCTACATTTCGCATTGTTTGCCAGCAAAGATAAAAATTAAACAAAGAATTATTTTTCAAGTTCTATCTAACTTTAAAAATCACACTTCTACTGTATTAACAATAACAGGTTTAAATTTTTAGATTTGATCATTAAAATTTCGCCCTTGAATTTCAAATTATTGTTCATACTCAGAAAAATAAAGATGCCGTCCATCAAAAGGCAACACACTTTACAAAAATAATGATCTGCCCAACTTCTATAAAAGTGTTACAAATCTAAGAGATAAACCACAAGTTGAAAATTTTATTCTATTAAATGATCCCTTATGTATGATTATCTCTGTTACTTACAGAAACGATTTGGAAAGAAAGGAAAAAAGAACGCGTCTTTGAACAGAACTGAAAGAATTAACATTGTTGGAATGAAAAATTTCACGAAGAAATTTTTCAAAGTTTACACTTTTGAAGTTAGGTTAAAGTACTATGATATTACCCCGAAATCCTATTATTTCAAATATCACAAAAGTATAGTCATAGTACAAATTCTACGAATAAACTTGACGGCATACAATCGTTGGGAGAAAAAAAAGAAGAATGTGAGAAATGTGAAGGACATTTACCGGTCCCGATGTGAAGTGTGATCAAATTAGTTAAAGAATGCAAAGAAAAAATATCCCTATTTTAAATGGCCAGCTATCGTATCATTGTAAATATTTTGTATTATTTTCTAGAAAAAAAAAAAAAGGGAAAAAACTGGTGACTAATCACGCATTTTTAGTATGAATCATTTCAATGTTTAAATTTCAACAAAATTAACAGCTACACAGTAACTAACAAATATATATATAAAAATGATTCCCATCCTTCCTGGGCATCCGTCCATTTCCTTTTCTCCATGATTTGGCTAATAAACAGACATATTTTGTTATATGGCTAACTACTCATACTCAACAATTAGCCGATTTAAGATGTAGAAAATAATTTACCCCAAAAAGGATTATGTTCATTAAGTAACATTCTGTTCGAAGACCCGCAATGAAAGGTTGTAAAAAGCAGAAATATGATGACCAAATGTTAAATAAGAAATTCCAGTATTCTGTACTCTGAGAAGTAAGACTTTTGCTTCGAAATGTTGTAACATTTACAGAAATACGTGTAAGAAGAAAAACAAGACAAAAAAAATTTTAAGATCTGTAAATTTCTTTTTACAAAGATCTGTAATCTGTAATTTAAGGTCTATAAAAATAACACCTACAACTTCTTTCTTTAGACTATCATTGTGTATATTTTGAACAATTAAAAAGTACTACTTTCCAACTATTTATAATTTAGTACGCTAAGTGAGAAAAAAATCGACACTTGGTAGAATTTAGTGAGCATTTTACTGAAATGAATTTAAAAAACAAAAAAAAGAAAAAAATCATTTTTGGTTTTCGCTGAATTCTTTTTCCTTATAAAATTGCAATACTGCTGAACTTGTTGATAACGTGATAATAACAAGAGGGTGTGTAAGGAAGCATGTACCATGCAGAAAACTGTTATATGTAAGCTGTAAAATATTTCTAATTTTAGTACTATAATTATATGGCTATTGTCATACAATTCGCTCCTCTTGTCTTTGTCACAGATGATATCATTCCATAACTACTACATCCGTAATCGATGTATTGAAAAAAAAGGAAAAAACTGGCCGGAATGGAAATTTGCATCTCTTCCTCAACGACCACATTGTCATATGATAACAGAGAAGAGTTGCAATTTTCAAACATCGGAGTGATTTATTCTATCCAACAGAGTTATAATGACTTTCAACTTCCTCTCCCATAAGTCTTCTTTATCATTTTTGCAGTAGCAGCAGCATTTTGTGAATTTGTTGAAGCCGAGTTATATCGTCTCATGGGTATTCGCCTTCATTACCATCATTATCATTTGGATTATGTTAAAATTTATTGAACCAAAGATTATAAGGAAAAGTAATTTTTCTAAATAGAAGTTCTTTGACGTATAAAACTTCTCTCCAATGTCTTTTCGAGACACTGAGCACAGATAAGTGCCATACACAGCACATACATAAATTACGTCAAATCACTGACAATTTATGGATGAAATAGGAGAGGAGAGGTAAAAAGGAGATGAAGAAGGAAAGAGAAGGATTGCGAGAAATGAAAATAGTTCATGATGAGAGATTCTTGCACAAAAAGGTGGTCTGAAAGTAAAGGAACGACTACGGTCACCATTATTATCTTTAACATTGTCATCAGTAGCAACAGCGAAAACAGCATTAGTTAAGGAGTGGAATCTATGGCAGTAGCGGTTCAGCCTATCAGCAGCAGCTCCTGAAGACAAAACTTCCAACACTCAACTACTAGAAAGCTGTTCATCAAGAAGGCATGCTGTGGTTGCATAATATACCTACTGGTGGTGTACATCAACAGCGATATCAGCACAATTTCATTCTATTTCTAATTGCTAACATTCCCATATTTACTTGGGCCACTACCGAATGGTTTGGTGATTCCAGAGCATATATGAATCCGGCTCATTCATCACCATTTTACGATATCATTTACGATATTTCCGGTTAGCTATTTAATTATTCACAACAGGAATCACCCTAATGCAATGTTGCATATTATTTGCAAGAAAATTCAATCCACAACCAAACTCTCTCTCCTCAAAAGGTCCGGAATATTAAACTGTCTAATTCTGATCTTTAATACAATATTTTTTTAAATGATCTAAATTTGCAAAAATACTTCCGTTCCAGCTTCATTGGAATAATCGTTAACACAATGCTAGAAGTAGAAGTCGTCTTACTGCAACACATTTTTCCACTTTGCTATCTACCTATCTAAGATTTGTTTCCACTTATCTCTATTCATTTATGATAGATTGTTCTGGATTGCAGAATGTCCTGATGGGCTTGAAAGTGAAGCGATTCCAGAATATGCATATTTTGGTCCAATGGTCGCATCTATGGGTGTCCTGAGACGTACGGAATGCTTAGAAAACTGCGTAAAACATTCGAGATGTGTTGCTGTCAATTATTTCGCACCAGTAGCATACCAGGCAAGCTCCACCACTACTACTCACTCATTCCAGTTTGCGGAAAATAAGTAGAAGTTCAAAAAGTCTAATCTGACATGTTTCCACTGATTGAACAAATTACTCCAACTTTTTCATTTTTTTTTTTTTTGTACAATCATATTTCGGATTTGATTTTTTTCTGAATTTCTATTTATTCATTTCTTTTTTCTGAAGACTGCAGTCTGCCAGTAATCAAAAAACAGTTCAACCATTTATGTTTGTACAACTGTTATATTATGAGAGAATAATGTCTTTTCGTAACTATGTTTCAAATTAATTGAAAAATGTTTCATTCCACAGAACTGACGAAAAAAAACTTATCAAAACCTGATTCAGTAGCACTTACTGATGACTAAATATCCCTTACATTTTTACAACAGTTTATGGGTAAATTTCACTTTGCAAGTTTAAAATCAAAACGGACTTCCCCGAGATGCAAAAGGATGAAACAAAGGCGAATTATGAAAAACTACATTTGCTCTATTTCGATAACTAAAATTCCAAACTAAATTTCGTGAAAATTTTGGCCGGTTCATAATCCTTTTACCCACCTCACTTATTATAATTCTTTCCTATGCTTTTTACTTGTTCTAATAATTGGTAAATTGCGACCCAATTCGAAAAATTAATTTCGATTACGCGTGACTTATTTTTGTTATTTGCAAACCTTTTCAAATCTTAATCTGAGGCTAGCATTATTTAAGATGAAAACCATCAGTACAGTCTGCTAATCCTTTTGATCTAGATATATTTTGTTTAATTATATGGATTGATTTTATTAGTGAAAACTGGAGAAAGATACAGAGAATTTTCAAAATTTTGTAGGAAAAAGGTTTTTGTGAACTGTTAAGTGAAACTCAGTTGGATAATCCCAGACTTATGAGACCAATCAAACAAGCTGCTTATTTTGAAAATATTCAGTGTCGAACAGGAGATGACATTGTTAATGAAGACTCTGGTAAGTTACTTTACTTTTCAAAATCCATCTTACTGTTAGCGAACTAAATAACCTGTAGCTCTCTCTTGTCAGCAAAGACAAAATCCATCAAAATTATATTCTGATCGTGAAAAGACACGCACTATAATTGGAAATGGTGAAGACGTAGGAAAAATTCTAGTCTTTGGTTTCAAACAAACGAAAACAAAACTGCAATCTTTGGTTTCTAAAATATGAAATCAACAAAAACATTAGTGCACGAGTGATTAAGAAATAAGGAATCCACAAAATGACGTAATAGTGAAAGCCTAAGTTGTACTGTATCTAACGTGAGTTAATTGTCAATATGTCACGAGGAAGTGGATGAATTGCAGATCTAACTCCTAGCAGACTTAGAGTTCTGTTCACTCCAGACTGTCTGAGCCACTTCGCTAAGATATCAAAATCAAGATATTGATCTTCCGGATGCAATATCATTTCAGAGAGGGAAATATTAAGATTAAATAGAGTAATCAAAACGGCAGAAAAACCTTCTGATTACAATCTCCCAATGTTTAGAAGTATTTAGAATTTGATTTCAAAACATGTTTAAAGGGTATACCGCTGAGACGGAAGGAATTTCTGAGTGTCATCGAAAAATACTCACACCAGTGACTAACATTACGAAAAAATACAAATGTCTTTTTGCCTCCTAAAATATAAAAATTAATACTCCCTCGACATGAATTAAATCCTAATTAAATGATGCGTGATAAGTAAGCAGATGGACAAGCATTCAGAACCATCCTTCTTTCTACTTATTCATATGAAAATTCTCTCTAGCATTTGAAATGAAAACTTTCCCGTTCTCTTTAAACAGAAAAAGAAAATGGAGTTTACAGAACAGACGACATTATCACTCATTTGATAATAATTAATTGAATTTGTCTCTTAGTGTATTATCTCAAACCAAATTCAACAAAATGTTTTACATAAAATATTTCGAACATGTGTCAGCAAAAAATTAATAAATTGTAGCAGAAAAGCCATTGGAAAGATCAAAAGATGATGCAATGACGGTTCTGAAGAAATTGTCAGAACAAGTGGACCCATTTAATCTATTTCATCGACAACGACCATATACGTTAGCATGAAAGAATATGATGGTTCAAGACACGACTTCAAGCATTTCCAAATGGTTTTTGGATAAGAGAATTTTTTTACAAATTATTTTGCCAGGATTCCTACATTATCTTTTATGAAAATAATTGACCAAGACACACTGCTTGCCTCCTCTAATACTATAAATTCCATCATTTTTTTTTTTTTTTTTTTTTTGACATCCGTATTATTTTAAAAATATCGAGTGAAGGACATGAAATATACCTATGGAGTCTTTTCAAAAATTGCACCAATTTGTTACTTGTATTACAAAATAGAAAATTGCATATATTTTTGTTTTGAATGTTGTAAATCAATTTTTCATTTATACAGGTTCCTATGTATCTCTCTAAAATTTTTTGAACTCAGCTAATTACTTATTTCCTGTGCACATCAGAAAGGACCTAAGCTTTAAACATTAGAACCACATTTAACATGAAATGCTAATTGCTCATCTATCAAGCCAACTCTGCCAAGCCGACTTTTCCCGTCCATTTTCTCCAGACCTTTGCCTCACCGCATTGTTTCTCTACCCTTCTCTCTCCTCCTTACTTCCTGTTATTTATTTTATCCTTAACAATAGTTGCAGTACATTCAAGTGCTTTCAGCTATGAGTTTTATATGTCTACTTTTTTTTATTTACCATTAGAGCTTGGTTATTTGTTATCTCTATGTGTAATATTATCTCTTCAAGTTTTTCGCTGATATATTTTATAACCTCATTTCACAAATGACAGATCATTGCTACACTGTATAAAATTAATAAAAGCTATTTTTCTTTTTTTTGCAGAGATATTAATCAGAGTAAAAGAACATTTGTTATTTCTACCAAGCAATGCAGTTAACGACATGAAATCATGATGGAAACGATCACAGAACTTCTACATGGAAAACTTCAAATCTTTCCGCACCTGCATTACGAAAATATAGAAATCCTTAACAATAAAAGCTTACCTTTTATTAGTTTATCTCGATCTCTCCTCTTCATTTTTTCTTCTATCTTCCGTGATCGTTTGATAGCCATGACTGCATCATCAACGACCCAATCATCATCTAATCGATGTTTCACCACAGCCTGTATCAAAAGGAGTAGAAAATATTACCGTTACATTTCAGTTATTTATCTCAGGCCATTAAATATTTGATGAGTAAATCATTAGTACTCAAATATTCAGAAAATAAAAACTTAACCTTAGCACTATCAAAAATATGTTCCTTTGACACTGCGAATTTTTCTTCTGCTACCATATCACGAATACTTTTGTCAGCATGATAAATTGCATCAACTCTACCGCGTTTTTCCAAGTTCTGAATGCATACTCTTTAATAATATTGTAAGCTTATCAGAAGAAATCAACAATATCAAAATCCGATAAAAAAATATGGGGACACAAAAAAAACTACCTGTAACTCGTAACGTTTCAAAAGATTAGTAGAAATATTTGCTATTCTAACCCAAAAGCATTCTCATAAAAGCATTCGAGTACTTTCATTTACACTAAAAACTGAAACTATTGCATAAGTTGAAATAAGCCTTGCTGTTTCTACAATTTCGAGATAGCAAGACTGATGTTTACTCAAGCTAGACGGACAAGTTTATTGGCTTATTCGATAATGCATTTTTATCTGTTTTATTAATCTAATAAACGCATTTAACCTTTCCATCTTTCTCCATCATCGGCACATCACTTCTATGAATCCCAAATAATATTTTGCAGGTCGAAGATGGACTTTCTTCACTTTCTCTTTGACCGTGTAACACTTTCTCTAGTTTTTCTACTAAGTCCTGAAAAATCTTTACAGATTTCAACGAATAATAACAATCAATTTACAAATACCTAACCTACTAGAAACTAAGTATCTAAAACCAGCACATTCGAAGTATTCTAACAAGTCCTACCATTTTTCCTTGTAATTTTGCTTTTAATATTTTTGCGCCGAGTTTATTGCACCATTCCAATTTTGTTTTGTCATCCATTATTTCGCCTGCATTCGAGCTGCTTTCCACTATCATATTGCTTCCTAAAAATGAAACTCCATAGAACCCTTTTAAGTTTTAAGATAAAATAAAGATTTCTTGAATTATTCTAAAACATGCATAAATTCTCAAAGAACAATAAAGAAAAGAAAATAATCAACGCTTAACCACAGATTAACTGTGAAAAAAACAAGGCAAACCTCCCAGTTCCTGTTGGGATTTCAAACTTCCAATAACGAAATCTTTGCCCGCAGCATAGCTGCCTAATTTTCGAGCGATCTTCGAATCAATTGGTTTCGCTCTAACAAGACGAGATTCATCCTCATCATCACTATAATCGACCGGTTTCAAAAAGCGTGACATCTGTAACACAATTAACCTTGTGGTCAATGTTATCCAATAAATAAGAATCAAAGGATCAACACGCTGAACGAAAGCAAGATCGATAAAGCAAACATCGAAAATAACAAAGCAAGATCGAAATAACACTGAACCGATCAATTAGCATCCACCAGTTAAAAAAGAAAAAAAAAAAAAATTCTATAACGATGATTATTTTCCATTCTTAGCACTAATCATAATTTGAAAGAAAAAACAATTTAATGCATTCAAACACCATTAAAAAGAAAACAATTTTAATCCTTTTATTAAGTTTTACGATTCCCGAACGAAAATTAATGAAAAAAAAAGTAAGAGAAAAAGAGGCAAGAAAGAGAAAAATGAAAAGCAGTAGACCAAAAGTAAGCAAACTAGCTTATGTTTCACCTGTACAGTAAATTATTTTCTAAAACATCTGGGGAATGAATGAACTAATAGTGATTTTTTTGCCGCTCAAAACTAACATTTTAGATTGTTTTTATTTGTTTGCTTTTTTTTTTCAAATGCTCAAAGCAGCATAAAAGAACACAATAGCAACCATAAGGGTATTATGAAGCCTTTGTCCTGGCAGGTGAGAATTTAAAATGGCGAACTTACCACACTACGTCAACATTTTAGTTCAACAGCTGTTCTATGCATTATGGCAACCACTCCATGCACAATATCTTTTAAGCCTACATTATTGTAAATATTGGAAAAGAGGAATAATGTGCACAGAGTGGTCAAGAGCTGGAGCCCTAAAACATCACTACTACCTCAAATTTGGTAACGAAAACTTGTCAACAGTAGCCTCTTCAGAGAAGCTACTGATCATTATAAGTTTGATTCAAATTAGTCAAAACCAAAATACTAAAATAGTGATTCTGATAATCTCGATGTTTCAAGCTTTTCTCTATCCTGCTAAGTATATATCTCTTACTACTGTAATTCCTAAGAACCTTTCTGGATAAGGCTAATAAATCAATCGGAACCAAACCAACCCCCGTCAAGATTCTAAACCACAGATTTGTTGTGTATCATTAAACAATACTCTTATTTCCGAAAAGGTTTTAAATATAATAGTTGAAACGTATGACTCACCCGCAGCAGTAAGGCACAACGCATAATGCTTTACTATGTTATGTTTAAACAATTTATTAAATTTGCTTGCAATTTTCGGTGCAAAGCGCAAAACATGTGGACAGCTCGCAATCCAGTGGAGACAATGCGCGCAGTAAAGTGGAAAGTATAACTCAAAGTAAAAACACAATAAATGAAAAAAAGGATCAAAAATTATGCCAATATGATTGAAAAAAAAAGATACTTGCTACACAGCTCTTCTAATAAATCTCAAGATAAGTACAATAAATATGGGGTAAGGCAGCATGCACTCCACTGGCAAGCAGTCTTTACATATACTATTACTACGAACTTTATAAAAGTAAAAATCCACTAATTTACAGATATAAAAGGATGCGAAAAATAAAAAGATATTTCATATTTTTCTAATTTTTAATAAACTTTTTTGCTCGCAAAAACATTAGGCACTTTGTTTCAAAATATCAAAAGAAAAAAAAACGAAAGAAATTTATGCTTTTTTTCCTCCAATTAAAAATATATATATATATTCAAAGCCCCTAATAATACAAGTAATTTCTGCCCCGTATCACATAATTTGTAATTACAAATATATTTCCTAATGTACACAGCAATGGAAAATGCTAGAGCTCCTTCTTGATTCTAATCACTAAGACCAGAGAAGGACTGAATATCTACACTCACCGGATTTCAAATGCGTCTACAAAAAGAATCGCGCAACTGTTGACCTGAATTTGAGAGACAGTAAGCAAAACCATAATAAATAGCGGACAGCGGGATGGAAATCAATGAGTCCATTGTGTTTCGGTCCACCCTGTTGAAGCAGCCTGATAGTAAGCTGCAGCAGCAGGAACCGTGTTAGTCGAATCATGCTGCGCTGTTGCAATAGTGGTACGCTGACGAAATAACGTATAGAGATCCCCATAACGCTCACGCTCACGCGAGAGCTCACGTTTGAGCCCTTCAACTTCTTTGCTTAGCTCTGCATTTCTACGCTCCAAATCACGCACGTAATCCTCATCCAAATCGTAACGTATACGCTTATTATATGTACCAAAAGTATCAGCAGCACCGTATGGATGGGAACGACGGCTGAGATATGTACAGTAAGATAAACCTAGACCTGGCCCTCGCGCTACAGGTGGCACTATGGAAGGTGGTACTCGTGGTACTCGACGGCGGCGCTCGCGTTCTTCCTCAACATTAATATGCCAGTAACGACACCGCTGTCCACCACGTGAGCATGAGCCTGTTTGATATTCTTTACAAAAAGGTATCCCATTGATAGTATCGCAATTATAAACTGCAGCAATTTCACGCGCTAAATTAAGCGTCACCTCCCCTGTCATTTTGTAACGGTCAACATCCTCCCGATGCGCATGGATATAGCGGCAATTATCGCGATGGCAGCCACGATTCTGAAATTTCAAATCGCTCCATTAGCTTTTCCAGGCACTTCCTCTGCCTAATCTGTGAATTGCAATTCACCTCCAGATGGGACTCCCCATAAAATTCTCCTCGTACTCGCACCTTTAATTCCATATTTTCTAAAAGGGAAAATCAGATAGCCTTCGATGCTATGCAGAACATCACAAAATCCAACTTCAGATCGATGGGACTGCAAATCTGACCAAGAAAACTACTTTACAGTTTCATTTACCAATAAATATTTAACTCCACATTACAGTAAAAGTTTACCTGATAATCAATGCAAAACCGATATTCAATGCCTTCTGGTGTTTTCTGTGAAGCTCGTTGTCGAACAATACTTGGGGGATGATAAAATTTACATCTTGAGCCACGACTGCACATATTATTCAAAAAATCTCTGTAATTAAAAAGCTGAAGAGATGATAACCAGCCCCAATTTTAAAATAAAGATATAAAGACCTATCAGACTTTCAAATTTTCAAAACTATAATTCGAATTTTCTACCAACTCAGAAGACTTCTGTCATTATGATGAGCCAATACACTATTTAACGATGTCAACAATGAAAAAATAAAAGATACCTGCAAACATCCTCCCGCGCAAGTTCTTTTTCTTCATCCTCATTGCTTTCATTGGATATTTCCTTACCCACCTCAACGCTCCCACTTTCATTTATTTCCAGTGTCTTCATGGTTTCTTTTCCAGCACTATCACTTCTGCTTCCTTCTAAAAACCCAGAATCATCGCTCACATATTCATTCTGCTTTTCTACATTATCTGCTCTTGAGTGTTCTTCATGCGACATTTCTCGTGGTGGACGATATTTAAGCTAAAAATGCATTAAAAACTGTATACGCCGCATCCAACCTAGATTAAGAATGGGTTGATTACCTTTTCAAATGTAATGTAGTGGAAGTTGTCTTCCCCAACGATTGAACTGCTCGTAATTCAAGCAAGCGGCAATTTTTATGCTTCCCATATCTCTCGCCCAAGATACATACTGGTAATTTTAAAGTAATAGGAATCAAATCGCTAGGAATTTTATTTGGAAAAATTTTCACCTACTCATTTGATCCATTGTAAAGCTTGACAAACGACCACAATAGTATCGCTTTGACTTGACATATTTAATTATAGTTAACAAAATGAATATAGTCAGGAAAACATGAATTTATTTGTAGCAGAACCGATTTCTTCCCCGATTTATATGTATATTTTTAAAGTGAACACAAAGGAAAACAAAATGTAAAGAAAATTAAGCTGGAAAAAATTATCAAGAGCAAATATCGACACAATTATTGTGGAAATTAAGCAGCATTCGGAACATAAAAACCTATCCCTTCCGTCAAATCCTGTCCAAAGCTCTTCACATTGGCAATATAGAAGAATGAAGTAAACAAATAATCATGATAGGTTAGTTTTCGAACACTGGTAACAAACATCTCTAAAAATTTGTATGAGATTGAACATTGAGATTGTATTAGTGGCGAACAAGAGTAAAACCAAACATGACCACACGAATTAGAAATTTCAGATAAAACCGAAAAGATATTTGAGAACAGGATTGACTACTGGCGAGGAACAAATGACTATCTCAAGCGAATTACTGATTAAAAAAAGGAATACATCTTTACCGTAGCAAATCTTGAAACAAACCCAGAAGGACAAATCACAGGAGTTGATAATTCAGAAGGAAAACTTTATTATTAGATCAGATTTCGGCTTTTCCTTCTAAACACCAAACTTTATTGACTGCATAATTTCTTATAGTTTCTCGCCTAAAATTTCCAAAAGGATTAGCAAAAGTCCATTCAGTGATTGAATAAAAGAAGTTGACATTAGTAATCAATTCCGGAAATGCCGTTGCAAACCGGAGCATCTCAAACAGTTATTTTAATGTATAAATTGGTATTTCCCGTAATTATACAAATCCTTACTTAAATCAAAGCAAACTTCTGATTAATTTACACAACCAAATCATAAAAGAGAAGCATGGTAAGCTATGATCAAAGTAATATCAAAGTTTCACAAGTTTCCGCGCAGGTAATACAAAAAGGAAATATAACAGAGATATAAAAGAATTACGGACAAATATTCGCAAAGAAAGGCAAAGCGAAACTTATATATCACATATATTTTTTAAATATGAACCGAACTATTTGTTTTCCATTTTGGACATTGTAGGGGTGCTTTTAACAATCTTACGTCATTACAGATAATCGCGTGCACACGACTTTCAAGCGGCTAAAAAAAATCATTAAATGTATACACAAATCTATATATAAATTTTAATTCTTCAATAGAGTCTGAGCTCCAACTAACGCCTTCTGAATCATTCAAACACGAAATAATCTTTCATTTTTGTTTCATTGTAAAGCTAAAATGTTCGGTAAAAAGAGCTAGGAATATATCGTTTGTACTAATATCTTAGTAACAACGTGCATGCTATATGAAAATTTGTTAAGCTTGCTGATGAAAAATACGCATCACTAAATTCAAGAGGGGTTTTCCCAATATCACACAGATGTAATTCAGGGAAGCGCGTATACCACTTGCACAAGTTATCTGCCTTAATCCTGTGCTTATTACTACATACCTAACAGTATTACAAACTATGCTAAGAAACTTTGTAACACACCATTATTTATTAAATTTGCGTTAGCTGGCTGACCCCCTCGTATGGAATTCTGCATTGCTGAAGTCAACACTGACATTGTCGTGCCCAGTGGCGAATAATGCTGCCCAGGACGAATTGGTTTCGCTGAAAAAATACAGAATTTAACTAAACCAATGCTCTAGTTCTCAAGAACACAAAGGAATTTTAAATTTTTGTCTTTTATATTGAAGATTGGAACAAACAGTTTTAAAAAAGCTAACCAATCTGAGGAGCAGCAAGACCTCGTCTAGCAAGATTTCTTTGACGCACAGCTTCTTTGATTCGTTCGACTTCATGCTGATATCTGAAAATAAAATGTTTATCCCTTTTTAAGAAAAAAAATTTTTCAGAAACAATTTCTAAAAACTTACTTTTTCCGGTCTCGCATAGCATTTTCTTTGGTTTCTTTTAACGCCGTTTCCAAGCTTTTTACACGATCCATAGCAGCACGTAGCCGTTTCTCCATTTTCGGTAATTCACAACGAAGATCAGCATTGTCGCGAACAAGCTTAAGATTTTTTTTTTTTAAAGTTTCCACTTCTACTTCATTGAAAGTTCTGCTTCTCTAGTAACAGTCTTGAAAAAATTAAAATTCACATCATAACCATAAACAAAAAGATCCACCTCCTTTCCTAATCAAACCAAGATTTTCAACACCTGTTTGTGCACTTTTGTTAGCTGATCTAAATTGTTTTCTAAGAAAGCGATTTTTTGCTTCTGAGCAGGTGATGACATATACTCGTCTTCATTTGGTTCCGTGCCTGTGGGCGCCCGTTTAATTCTCTGTCCAATATCCTGCACAAACATCTTACGAAGATTATGCAGTGTTTGCAATTCCTTTGCGACTGTTTCCTCCAATCCTAAAAACGTGGAGTAATAAACGCGCATACTCTTCTAAAACACTAATAAAAATGGAAGTCATTTAAACCTTCTATTAATGGATTAATGGAACAATAGAGAAAAGCCATTAATTTAAAATTCTGGATAGAAATTTTTAAATTCAAAAAAGAATACCTTTTAGATCACTTTTCGCTTGTTCTCGTTTCTCGGACAAGCCAGATAATTCTTTAATGCGTTTTTCCTGTTCTTGCTCATCCATTTTTAATTTTTCGAAATCAGCTTGTAACTGATTTTTAGCGACTCGCAAATCTTGCAGTGATGCCTGAAACGATTAATCACTGTACTTTATTGTAGCTATAACTTTAAACTGTTTACGACAACGGAGGATGATAAATAAAACACACAAGGAAGGAGAAACAAATAATACTAGTTTTTGTGTTATTACCAGGTACAACAGTATAAAAGAAAGCAAAGTCTACTTACTGTAAGTTCCTCAATTTTACGACTTTTTTCGGCTACTTCATCTCGTAGGGCGGCAACCTGCTTCGTATGTTGTTCTTTTGCTTCATCACTTAGCAGTGCAGCTTCACCCCCTGTGGCTGCTAATTTTTCATTCAGCATATCTACCTATAACAACATAAAAAGTGAAGGAAACATGAAAAAAAAAATACATCTTGCCATAAAGACATAATCTTCTCTATTGTTCCCGCTCCTTATAAATTTTTTTTCCTATATGTTCATCATTTAGGCTCAAATTTAGTAAACCGAATAAAATCAACATATACGAATCAAGAAATTTACTTGCTCCTCAAGTTGACGTTTTGCTTTTTCTTGTGCTGTGATTGTTTCTTGTAGTGACTTATTCTTCGCCTCATTTTGCTGCAGTAATAGGCGACAGTCAGCTAGCTCTTTCTCCGTGATTTCCAACCTTTGCGTCACGTCGCCAGAGCCAGATTCCAAGCTCGACATTTTCTAAAAAAAAAGAAAGAACATGACTGTACAAACTGTAACAATATGAAGTTCTAAAACTTGACTTCTGCACCTTTGAAATAACTTTTATGAGAAAACCAAAAGCTTCAACACCTCTTAAAATAAGTTGAAAGTCAAGAGAGTAAAAATATGCCTGAAGCGTAGACTTGAAATCAGCGCTTAATTTTGATATACAAATTCGTGCATGGGCAAATAATTCTTCGTCATATGGTTTATCAGTTCCGTTCTCCACAGTAAACTGAAATGAAGGTAGTTGGACTGTAAAGATAAACTTTTAAGAAAAAAAAACAAGGATTATGAGAAGTTTAAATTTTAAACCTTAGCTGCGTTTGCATAATTGTTGCCAACTTCAGCCAAATCTCTCAGCATCGATTGCATTGCATCAGTTATACGTTTTTTTTGTGCAGCACAGCTTTCGCGAAGCGTTTCAAGTTCTGTGGTCAATTCGACGACTTTCACATTCTTCTTTGACAACTCATCCTATAATCAAATGCAATCAATTAATGTAGCAAGAGTATACATAATTTTGGTCTTCCACAAGGAGACACTTACACTAAGCTGTTCATTTTCTCGGGCTTTCTGTTCGGCTTCTTGCGTTTTGATATCATAATTCATAGCAAGTTCTTCCAAAGCAGTCAATACTTCCTTCGATTCTTCTTTCGAAGCTTCATTCTCACTCTGGATACGACTCACTTCCGCCTGAGCGTTCTCATAATCGAGCTTGATCTGTCTGATCAATTCTTCCTCAAAACGAAAAATGGTGATCCCGACAATCAAAATAATTATTACGATTTACCTCTACAAACAAATCTCATAGATTCTTTTTTCTTTTCTGTCGCTAACCACAGAACTGACCTGCTCATTCATCTGTTGCTTGAGACGCTCAGCCAGTTGGGAATGTAACGTGATTTCATCATCTTTCTCATCCAGCTGCAAACAGTACATTAGCACCCTTAATATGTTCCGGAAATTTCTAAAAAAAAGAAATGAAGTTCGAAAAAGGGGAGCATAAAGTTCTTTGGAAATAGGAAGGAGTGGATCTCTAAAAAACTTGATTGCTCTCTAATAATCTTAATCTTCATAGATAAATATGTCTACAGGAACTGAAAAACAGAAGAATATTGCTTTAGAGAAGAAGAGATGAAGCGAAAACTCCTACCTGCTGATATAATGCAGATCGTTCTTCTTCGTACTTCTTTCGATCAGCATCAGTAATTGCGCCGATTGCTGATGTTAGCAATGGTACAGGAGCAACCGATATTGATCTGTCAAGAGAACCGAGCACCGATTCACTAACAGAAGGCGAGAGCGCTGAAAGTCATCTGTCATTTTTGAATATATATAAGACCTTCATTAATGGTGAACTTGAGAGTCCAGATTTAATACCCTCAATTTTTTTTTTTTTTTTGAAAAATTTTGTAAACATCAACTTATAAAACCTACATTCTGTTCCAGATGGGAGTTGCAGATTTGCCGCAGCACCTTCGAGCAAACTAACCCACTCCGTTTCAGGCACCTTCTCACCCTTTCTCCATCGATTTAGTTCCGCTTCTGCCGCCAACAACTGCTGTTTCAATCTAGCCACCTGCAGTAAAAATGTATTTTAAATAGAAATGCATTTTTTTTTTCGCATACATTTTAAACTTGTGTGTTAAAACCAGAACTAGTTTGAACTGAGCAGAAGACACTGGCAAACTCCTGGATTTCCAAATGATATTTCCGAGAACAGTAAAATTTTCAGTCAATTCTGAATATGGTTTAGAGCTAATTTAGATCAATTTATGCTATCCTAAGGTAATTTGAATTACGATAAATGAACAAGCGGACAAAAAACATAATAACGACACCACAATCGGAAGAAAAAGAAACCATCCTGTTGTCTTGAGAGGGAAGGCAGAATGGGTAAGCAAAAATCAATATAAACAACAAAAATTAATTCAATGTAGAAATTTAACCTTATCCTTCTCACGCTCATAACGTCGTTTCCATTCTTCGGCTGTCAATTCTTCGTTCACTATAACAACATTTTTAATTGTTTTGGCTCGCTGTCCAAACATCAGCGTACTTTTCGTTTCCGCTTCATTAACAGATGCCGGAGAACAACAAATTACAATTGTTGTCCTTGAATTACCACCCAACGACTCTTGCAAAATGCGGGTTAATTTGCTATCACGATAAGGTACATGCCCTTTCTGAAATACAAAAATTGATTTCAAAAGCTTTTATTTTAGAAATTTAAAAAGAAAAATAAGATTTTAGTAAAATTAAGTTGGGAAGCACGAAAATATAAAAAATGACATACCGTCCCTTCAGCTAATGCAGCTATTACATTGCCAAGCGCTGACAAAGACTTGTTAATGTTTTTCGCTTCTTCTAATACTGTACCTTCCGCACCCGTCTTGCTGACCTAAACATAAGCTTATAAAAACAAATTCGAAATCACTGCAATGCTCAAGAACAGATAAATGCAACAAGCATACTTTTTCACTGCCAGCGAGATCAACAAGATACAACTTCCCAGTTAACTTCTTCTGAGTTGCTGTATTCTCTTGTTTCACTTGTATTAGAAATACACTATGGCTCCTCGAACTATGCTCATTCATATCTGTAATATTCTTTATCGTGATTAAGCAAACCGCAGAAACTACCTTGAATAACTGATTTTCTGGGCAGACAGATAAGATTAAATCTTCTCCTGGATTGAGTTTAAACAGATTTTAATTAGTATAAGTGAACCAGGAAATTGATATCAAATGTTTCTGAATAAAAATATCCCTTAGTTTCTCATATTAAACAGTCCTTTATGATCAAACAATAGACAAGTGCAAAAGTAGCGAAAAGAGAATATTTAAGAAATAAAAAGATACTCACTTGTAACAGCAACATGCCTGTTATTTTTCCCTTCATCAATGCAAGCCATAACTTCCTCTGGACTAGAAACAAATCGTTCTGTAGCACCTTTCACATATGGCACCCGATTTTTATCTTCATGGATTGCAAGATTCATTTTCGTCACTAAAGTTTTTTTTTTTTCTTAAAAACAAAATAGTTTCGTACAATGCGGACTTCTAAAAACTAATTTAAATAAGAGAATAGTCAATGTCCTTTCGATGATGAATTTCAGCCCCTAAATATTTTTATTAGTATAGGGTATTAAAAGAAATTATGAGGGTCTTAACATACCATCTAGTAAATCTCGAATTTTTTCATTGTAAATCTCGAAATATGAAACTTTAATATGAAACTCGAGATCGACGTCCATGTTGTAAATGTGATTAAATATATCCTGCACAATGCGTGGTATTATACCTTGTTTATCTGGATCACCGAAAACACCCTTAAGAATAATAATCTGCATAAAATTCATGGGACAAATCATGCATGATATTCCAGTTATTAGTAACTCAAGTTGAGATCGACAGCTAGAGACTATTTTCATCAAAATCAATCATGTGTGAGCAACTTTAACCCTTATTTCACATTTCAATATTCTAAAGTCTGCAAATTTTCATATTCATTCAAACCTCGTATAAAATTCAAAAAAAAAAAAAAAAGACTCCTAATGTTTCGATTGTTTCTTGCCAACATGAACCATGGAAATATGGTAAAATCATGCACGTCTAAAACGGGAACAACCAATGCCTTTAAATTACCTCCATCGTATGTGTTTTTCCAGATGACGTTTGCCCATATGCAAATACAGTGCCATTGTATCCAGAAAGAACGTCTTGTACGATATGATAAGCTGCACCCATGTAAACTTCCTCTTGCGTAGAAGTCGGCTTGAATACTTTATCAAAAACGTAGACTTTACCCTGAAAATGATTTATGCAAATTTGTTGACAATAAACTAACTTAAAGGGATTTCAAAACACATCAAAATACGTAAAGCGAGAACAAAAAAAAAATGAAATGAAGCGTTTTTTTTTTTCAATTACTCCCAATAAGAAAAGATAAATATATTACATTTGGAAACAATCTAATTGAAACTATGTAAAGAAGAAAAATATTGGTCAGAGATGCTTTAGCAGTAACGAATTTCAATAATTTTTATGGGACCAAAAAAAAAACCATACCGCAACCGAGATCGCTTCTTGTGAATCGGATGAAAATTTCGGCACAAATTTCGATTCGCCTTTTTCTTCCATGCTGTTGAGTGGACGTACACGGCAAAATACCTGCAAAAATATTTGAATATCTGGATATTGGATGAAAAAGCTACGAAGTCGAAAGAATGCAGTGCAGGTCTTACTGGCTTCGAAATTTATTCCTAAAAATTCTACCTGTATGCCACACTCCGCAGGATTCGGTACTGGATTTGCCATGATTGAGACAGCTTTCTGCTAGGCCGTGGCCAAAGGGTCAAAGAAATTTGTTTATACACTGGCCCACCTCAGCAGTCTGAAAACAAATCCATTTCTGGCAGAAACTAACAACGGAAGCACTAAAAACGTAATGTCGAATTGCAAATAAAAGTATAGTTTGAAAGAAGGGCAATATTAAAAGTTGTATTAAAAAAAAAACTATAGAGATGTAGAACATCCTAACCCAGCATGTAGATCCGCAAGGCATCCATCCTCGCATTTATTTGATTTTTTTTTACTTTATTTAGATTCAAAGTGGAATGCTTGAACTGGGCATGAAAATCGAAATGTCTTATTCGGCACAAAAGCTAACAGTAAGGGAAAAGAGTTACGCATAGAAAATGAGACGTAGAGAGAGGGAAACAAGAGAGAGGGAGAGGAAGAAAAAGAATAAAAATAAGGGAGAGACTAAATCGGATAATAAGTAAACAATTAATCTGTAACAAAAAGTTTGTGGAGACGTTTATGACAAGGGTGGAGGAAAGCTTTGTAAGGAAAGGAGCGTTGCTGGTAAGTGAATAGACGATGACACATCTCGGAGGGTAAGTAAGTCGGGAATAATCAGATACTCAATTTAAATGCATTTTTGGATCAGCTTATGGGACTGAAGCTTCCAGACAGACAAGATGGAACGGACAGAAGATGTAGAAGGAGAATGAGAAGAGGAAGGACACAATTGTGACATCAAGTCAAGAATGGATGGCAGGGACTGGAACTGAACCATAGCCAAGGGCGATACAATCATTAGACTACGTAGGAGCCTTTGTCAAACAAGTATATTTCGGGTTGGCTAGAGAAGACTGAAAGTGAAGATTAAGAAATCGCTGTGTCTTTGCTAAGAGGTAAGGAAACTCGGTACCGGCACAACCGATCAAAACAGATCATTCCGGATGACTATTTCCGGTTGTTCCATCCTCTGCATGTTCATTCACATTCAAAGGACACATGTGATGTGTCCGCCTTTCAAACAAAACATTGTGTACGACAGTGAAAGACGTCAGGAATGCCAGATTTCCCTTAAAGATTGTGTAAATCGCAGAGGACGAGAGGATAAAGGAATGAAATAAAACCGCTTGCACCATACATACAATGTGGGCGGCTCATTTGTACTATTCTGTGGCCTAATTATACCCGCACTCGACAAATTCATGCAGCGGAGTGTGCACTTTCGACGTGCGTCGTTCGGGCCTAGTATAATCGATTACGCGACAGACTTCGTGACTCGCCGTCAACTGGGCCACACGTGTCACGCACAACGTGAACTGCAGTGGCAGTGACCCGATAGTGTTGTGAGGGTGCTGCTAGCGTTGATTGCTGGAAGTAGAAGATAAGCGGTCTGTTGCTCGTTTCTGCTGCGATACTCGTCTTCCGTCCTCACGGTCAGGATTCAGCAGCAGGATGTCCAGTCAGATCCTTCAAGACTCCCGACCGCTTCCAAATGAAATGTTTAGAAATAGGCTGCTCAGACAGTCCTTCAACCATTCTCATCCTCAAGCTGCGATTTTCCTCAGCTCTCCTTCTGAAGACAGCACTTCGCCTCAACCGCACGTGGAACGCCGAGGCAGACCGCTTCCCCAAGATGCCATCACGTCTGTTCTACATGTGAACGCGGTAAGGACAGATGCTATCAGTTCTCCTGCAGTTAGTGAACTGCCTGTGAAATAATCATGCCGTCTGTTCTTGACTGAACTTATACCTGTATGTTGCATATGGCTTACAGACATTCTTCACTAAGTTGTGATTGGGAACGAGGTTAGAAATAATTAAGCAACTAGTGTAGTTCATCAGTTTGGTTCATCATTGAAAGGTAGTTCCAAAACGGAAACAGTCTCACGTCAACCAGTCTTAAAGATGGAAACACTGATATGCGTCGAATGTTTGAAACATTTAATACCGACTCTCACAAACAATTTCCAGCAAGACAAAAACGATCGAATAAATCACAATAAGTGCAAATTTTTCAGCACAATACAAACTATGCGAAAGCCCCTTCCAATTTTTTCTTCTTAACTTATGAAATGCTGATATGAACAAACCCTGCAGCTATAAACTAAATTAAATTTAACAAATACAATCAAATCGACAGAAAGGACAAAATATTCCCACATTTAAGAGGACAAGTTGACAAGTAGTCTCAACTAGAACATAAACTAGACTCATTAAGAAGTTAAAATATTTCAGCAGTAACAATTTCAAATCAGGGAAACACCCGTATACATCAGTTTAAATAATGCACGTGCTAGCATGCTTTATCGACTGGTCGAAATAAATTTCCACCAAATTTCATTTTATGGTCTTTTCATGAAAATACGAACCATATGTGTGGGCATACCTGGATGAGCAAGATAAACGATACAGTTATATTTACTAACACCGGGTGACAACAAATTTCTTTTATGGCAAATTATTACATGCAAAAAATAATCTGTTGCTTCTCGGAATGTTCGAACACAGTAAGCACACTGCTGAAATTACTGATATATTACAGTAGTTACTTCGATATAATTTCTAAGCATTACTTGATAGTTGTATAATTTATCTTGCACTACTCAACCATTATCATAATTTTTAATAAAACAAGAGAACATTACTGTAATTTTAATAAAATACGCAATTAAGTTGGTACGACACTATCTCTTAAAATCCATTCAGCACTTTCTCCAGGGACTAACATTATATGCAACATGAGGACGATTTTATAATAGGAATCGGCCTTTTATAGAAATGAGAAAAACTTAAAGATTCTCATATATTAGAAATATAAAATATAACACACCTGTCTCGGTTCAAGCTTTATCGCCTCCGACCATTTTCCATCCACGAAATCCATTCTTTCGAGGCTTGTAATAGATGTCTTGTGAACTCGAACAACTATAATATAACGCTTTGAAACTCATATTTTTGCCAAAATTACATACACTAAAAGTAACTTTCTGTAATATGAACTATTAGTCACATACAATACTTTTCTGCCGTTATAGCATAAAACAAGAAACTTCAAATGCATCAAAGTTGCAACAACTGCAAGGTGAAGCGTAAAAAATATGTATAAAATGTATTTTTCACACTAAAAGACAATTTCGGGTACTAGCGTTATTATAAAATTATTTGAGAAATACCATGTTCCACCATATCTGTCCCTTGGCTGCTTCGATAATCACATATTAAACATTTCGGAAGCGACTGAGCAGTTGCAGAAGTAGCAACATCCTGTTTTGATATTTCATTTCTCGTTGCTGTCGCACTTGACGATGTAGGTGACAAGAAACTGATGGTTGCTCCGGCTGCTGTTGTCACTGTTGCCATGGATACATCAGTTTTCAACAATTCAGTACCTTTTTGTGGAGTCGTCCTTTGACTCTCTACCGAATCAATACAAGGAGATTCAGGAATATCTTCAGGAACCTTTGTAAATGAAACAGTCATCGCTGAACTTGTCTTGCCTACATATTTCGACTCTGAAGCAGAGTAAAGTCAAAATGAAAATCTACAAAAGATGATAAAGGCATACAAGGGAAAGAAGAAACAGTTTCCAAGATACGATCTTCTTTTTTGGCCTTAATGTAGTACACAATCTCTGTGTAAGTGTACACTACCTTTCAAAAAAAAGTAGAAAGAAACACAGAAACACTTACCACTTACTGCAGATAGTTCCTTATCGATCTGCGGATGAGTAGACTGCACGCTGACTGTGGCAGCAGTAGAAGTGTCTTGTAATTTGCTCAATTTCACAACTTTCGCGTCATTTTGGGAGTTCTTCCTGTGCTTCAAATACTGTGCTTTCGAAGAATTGTCAAGGGAAGATGGAATATCTGTTAATTTCCGCTTTGCTACCGTTCTTCGTGCACTTCTCTGAGGCCAGTCCCCGGATGTCTTCCGAACTGCTGCGGACAACTTGCCCGCTTGCGGTCTACAGCCAGATTCTTTCGAAGACGACACAGACTGGCTCTCTTCTTTAGCCTGCAAAAGCCGAACTATTCGTTGGCAGTGAACAGACGACAGATACAACGCAACTGGCAATGATGTAATGAAGGACAAGAAATGGAAAACTTGCAAAATCCCTCTCAATAAAACACAACCTTAGCATTCGCATGGCATGGTCGACCTCTGTCGAATTCATAAATCTGATAGCACAAAGAGACTGCCTGATGCACCAAAATATGCTCGTCGAAGTCACTCCTTGCATTAAACGTCGCACCACATTCGTAGCACAAAAAGAAATTTGCCATACTGTAAATAAGCATTACGGTCACAACAGTCACGGAAATGCAAGTAAGCCTGGTAACATCTCTGACGTACAAATTGTGGAGTACCGTAGCTTTACAGTACATTCGAGGAATTCTACCTTACCACAGATCGGACCTTCAACAATACACCCCGTGACTCCTCCATGATCACCTTAATTCATTAATTCTTTTTCGTCATTTTCTCCCTAGAATTGTTATATTTTGTGAATTTTATCAATCTTTTTCCGCCTTCTTTGTGTATACAACTGCTACTCGCCACCTTTTTTTCCTGCCGACTCCCGCAAAACCAACTCTTTTCTTTTCCTTCTCCTTCTCAGCAAATCGTCTAAAAACCCAGCAGCTAGTAGATGATTTGCTAAAAACAAGTCATTCTCTTTTTTGTCCATCTCATTTCTTCTCTCCTCCCCTTCTCTTTCCCTTTCCTTTTATATTCTTCTTACATGATGGATAGGTTTGAGTATTATGGAATCATTAGGGATCAATTAAGTTTCGGTTTTGCATTTGCTTTTCTTTTCATGAAGGTGCTGAGAGTACAAATCTGGATACAATTCTTCAATTTCTCCTGCATTTCAGTAGGAAACTTATGGAAAGAAGTTAGGAAATGCTACTGAGAAACTAAATTCAAATTGAGTTGCAGTTCTTTCTATAAACCATAAATTCTGTCATTTCTGAATAAATTTCAATGTGATATAAGCGATATTTTTGTACCTGTCATTGTACTCCAGCAGATCGGAATCATTTTCGTAAATTCTGTTTCACAGCGTCCTGCTGATTTCTTATGCCTCGTTGGCACAGTTGTACCATTCTTTTACTATCAGGATTAGGATTACGCTTCACAGTTAAGCACTGCTAAAATTTTTCCCATTTGAAGGATGGAAGTTCCACTGCAGCATTTTTGGAGCCTATGAAAGGGCTAGAATGAAATCATTCATGTTGCTGACCCTTTGTGCTTTCCTTTATCCATTCTGCTTAATTTCTAAAGGAAATAAGCAAAATAAAGAAATCATTATGAACTGTCTCTTAATGTTGCATTGTACAATATAATGGTAAATCCTTTTGAAAACTGTAGATAGTAATTTTATTATTTATTCATCTTTCAGCTAAACTGAAAATGGCAAATCGAATCAACACTCCAACGAATGTCAAACTTCTAACAAATGTAGCAGTGGTTCGAATGAAAAAGTGCGGAAAACGATTCGAAATCGCTTGCTACAAAAACAAAGTGATCAGTTGGAGGAATAGAACGTTAATAAATTATTTTATTATTGAAAAAAAAAAATGAATTGGTCTCTGCAAGTACTTTGATGAGCGAAGCTGTTCTAGATAGAGGGGAACGATGAAATAATTGGATCTAAATTTCGTTCTGTCGGAGCTATGAAAGGTACATTTAGATAGTCTAGAAGTCACATTAAAGTAGACTACAGGTAGTTCATGTCTGGAGTCCAATTTCAGGGAAAAGGATATTGATGAAGTGCTACAGACGCATACCGTGTTTACTAACGTGTCTAAAGGGCAGGTAGCGAAACGGGAAGAACTTAATGCTGTTTTTGGCACTGACGATCAGTTGGAAATTTGCAAAATAGTAAGTTGTGAGGTATCTGTATTCCTCAATGCATACAGCTTATGAAAATGAAATGATTTCATGCTATTAACGAGATTCCAATATCATCTCTGTTGTTAATTTATGTAAACTAGACTGCAAGAAATTCCCATCAGCAGTTTAGTTAGTAGTCTCAATCAATTAACAGCTTATTTTTCTGGCTCTATATACCATATCAACTTATATATATTTGATACTGTGAAACTTTTTTCCCATGGTAATAATATGTATGGATTAGACCACTCTTTTTTTACCAAAATTTAATCTTTTGTTGCTTCTAATGCAATTGAATATGAAATTGAAATTCTCTAACACAATTTCAGATTCTAGAAAAAGGTGATCTACAGGTCTCGGAGAAGGAGCGTCAGGTGCAGTCTAATTCTTCCTTTAAAGAAGTTGCTAATTTAATAGCAAACATGTGTGTAAACCCAGATACGAAACGTCCTTATTCGAGCAGTGTAATCGAAAACGTTCTGCATGAAGCACATTTTAGTTTGAAACCCAATCGTTCAGCAAAGCAGCAAGTAAGTGTTGAAGCAACCAGTATTTCTTAGAATCGGCTTCATCTGTTTATAACAACTTTTTCCATAAGGACTTGATTTCGAAGAATTGCATTCTACATTAGACATTAAGGCTTTGGAAATAATCCCCAAACTCCGTGAGTCGATGAGAATTGATCGAGCAGAGATGCGGCTTCGGGTATCTGTTGAAGCGAAAGAAGCTAAACGTGTCCATGATCGCTTAAAAGGGATGTTCACAAAAGTTGAAGTCGAAGACTGGGATCAAGGAAATCTTGAAATGGTAAGACGTTTAGGGTTTTAGAAATCATTTCTTCATATTTTAGAGCTTCCTGTTCAGTTGACAGAAAAGCATTTGCCTGGAGCTTTTTATAGACGTTTCTGAAATCTAATTTTTTTTCTTTTTTAACAACACGTTTAGAAGCATTGATATGTTAGAGCGAATTTATGTGTAATTGTTTTGTAAATCACTAATGCAGGTTGGACTAATTGATCCCGGCGCATATCGGTCAGTCGAAGAGTTGCTTCAGAAAGAAATTAAAAAAACGGGACACTTAGAGCTTTTGGCTCTTAAAGTGATTGGTGAAGGTGATATTGAAATTTCATGAGTATTTACGTTATTTCATCAATTTTCCTCGTGCTTTGTTTATAGTTAGCTTTTGAACATCTCAGAGCTAAAAATCACGTATTTCTCAAAATTTCAATTTTCAATATTGGTTGTTAAAACAGGTTGATTACTTCCTTCCCTTCACTTTGATATAGTGATGTAGTTGACATCCTCATGTGTTTCCTACGATGTTTCCTTGTTCTTCTTTTCTCTGAATCTCAAGTGTAAATGTCTCTAATTTATTTGGTTTGAAACAAAATAATCTTGAAATTTTTATGAAGCATGACAGCAGTTTCGGAGAGTGTTTGGAATAAAACCCACACAGAACAAATTAGGATAAACATACTTAACTATGTAATTTTTTCTTATTTATGCAAGAGAAGCAGGAAATACTGAGTTGCTTTAAATTGTTTATTTAATTTTTTGTTTTCCAACTTAATAAGCATGCACATGCAAAACAAACCATTGCAACATTAATTTTGTGCAATAGACGAAGAAGATGCTAACATAAGTGTGAATCAGTGAAATGTGAAACATCGAAGATGATTTTAACTTTATTTTTTCGTTAAAGAAAGTACTGCTACGTTTCGTTAGCCGTCGTGCCGTTTGTACTCGATTTTTATAGAAGCAGTTAATATGTGTAGAAGAATTCACCACAAAAAGTAAAAATATCAGTAATGACAAGTGTGTTGGAGGATTAATTTCCGTTCGTCTAATCGGATATGCTTTGGTTGGCAGTTCTAATTCACAGACTTTCTTTCCTAGCCAATTTTCACGCTACAAGTGACCAATAGTTATGGAATTAATGGAAAGTATTTTTAGAGTGAGATGTTCCGTGGTAAACCGGGAGAATGTTTTCATGAAATATCAATCGATACATACATCAATAAAATCCAAAGGAAGGAAAAATAGGAATAACCGAGAGGGAAGGTGTTGGATTTATATGAGATCATGAGATTTTACTAAAACAAATAGTAAATGATCATTATGAATACATTACCTAAGCGGGTCTTCCTCGCTTTGTTATCATTCATCTGACTTGCCAACTTGATTTTACAATTTTTCAATTTTTATTCTTCCAAACTTAAAACTTGTATGGAAGTGTTGGTGGTTGCTAAAACTTATTACTTATAAGAAGCGGTTCCGATCCCGAGATCATTCTCTTCTTTAAAGCTTAAGATTTTCTTCACTTTCTCAAAATACACATTTTCAAGCATTCAGTGTAACAGCATCGTGACAAATAGAGATTCCCGACTGGAAATACTTTCCACTTTTGTATGAAAAGTTATATTCTGTTTAGTCCGTTACTCATTTTATTTCAAGCATTTTACTGCAACGAACGAATAAATGAAACTAGACTTCTTAAAACGGTTAGAATAAAATAGCATTATAATGTTATTTAATGAAATCATACAAATCATTTTTTTTTTTTTTTCATTTGATTGTAATTGCATTCATTAGTATGCTACTTAAAATAATTTCATTAGTGTGCTACTTAAAAAAATAAGTGCAATTAATGTTACAAATGAGCAGTTTCATATACTTGGAACCTGTTTTTCAGAATTCTCAGACCTAATTAGGCCTAGATTAGGCACTTCCGGTTTCGATGTGAAATTTCATTAGTGCGGTCAAATGGATCAATGAGCCGATATCGAAATTATGAAATTATTATCTCCGTTTTCTTTATGATTATTCCATTTACAGTTTTTGGTAGACTGTATACATCTCTAAATGTCATCAAATTTCCATTTCATGAGTTCCATTATCACCGCTTTAATACAATTAATCATTTATACACGCAATATTATTCGCCTAAAGCTTATGCAGCAGCTTTCGAGTATCTAACTTCACATCGAATGTAATTGTCGTAAGTAACGTAGCCATAGTAATAAAAAAGTTTTGAAATTCAATGCCTGCAAATTTCTAAGATTTTTAAGCATCTGAGTTTTCTCTTTTTTTCCTCTTTTTTTTACGGAAAGGAAATTATTGGAATACTTTAATTTCTCTCAGATTCAGAGAGTAAATGAATTCCCACAAAACTTTTTTCTTCCTCCACATTTCATAGATCGAAGGTCTGAATGAGTCGTTACTTCATTCTTTATTAAAGATATCATAATCTGTTTAACTAATAAGTGCCCAATTAAATTGTCTAATCAGTGAGAAAAAGTGATGCAAAGAATATGTTTCATTTAAGTACGAAATTTCCGTTGCTCCTCTCGGAGGTAACGAACTACTAGAAGTGGCTCAAATTTCAAGATTATGAAGGGTAAGTAAAAATATGATGAAGGATTTTCAACTTCGAAAGAAATTTTTTGTTGTAACATGACAGTGGTATTGAATTTTTCTCATTGAATTTTGAAATCCTCAATAGAATCGACCTAACCAGTCAATTGATAAGACTAAGAAAACTAGACTAAACTAGTTCCGAAGAGGCGGGAAAAGCTCTCAAGAAATCAATTGTAAACATATATGGCTTTAAGTAAATAATTTTCTGCCTTTTTTTCAATGGAATGTGGTTTGTGACAAATTGAATGTAAATATTTGGAAACAGTTTTCAGACAACACTTTTATTAACAACCACGTTACAGTAGCTGAAATAAAAGTAATTGTAATATTTTGTTTATAAACAAGTAATTGCTAATAAGCAACTTAATTTTTGTCAGTTTGTTTCACATGTTGTTTTTCTCAGCTAATTAAATAAATACTTTAAGTAATTCATGAAATATTTTTTAATGCATTTTCTACGACTTAAAAAAAAAAAAACTAATGGAAAGGCAAAATTTCCAAATAATAATTGCAAATTTTTGTCTTTTTGTCATTGCAAAATTACCATTTTCAATTTTCTAATCGTTTTTCAGAAATTATCTCTTTTCTCTAATTTAGGATCCTTTAATTATTAGTTTTTTTTTTTGGCTTCCCTTGAGAGAATTGAACATTCAAAATGATGATGTCATTTAATCAAATGGCATTTTTGCAGGATGTTCCAAATTCGAAAATTTGAAATTGTTCTGTTTTCAGTCGAGTTATTAATTATTTACAACTACGCAGCTGTAACACAGGTAACACATGTTTCATTCTCAGGTTGAAATTTTTTCCAATCACCGAAAAATTTCCATCTTTATTAATAGTTTATGAAAATTTCCATCTCTCTTCAAAAAAGACGAAAGAATTCTAACATTCCTTTTGTGCCATATTTTTTCCTTTACAACAAACAATACTCTCACGAAGTTTCTTTCTACCCATTAGAATCCTCACATCTTGAACAACATATTACTTCCGAAGGAGTGAATTATTTTCTCTTGCTTTTGCTGACTGTTATTTCAATAATTGTAAAATCTTATAGTTAAATCAAACCTACAACGATGGGCAAATGACAAGACCGCCATCACTTCTTGGAATGTTTCCGAAAGTTCCCAATACAAATCAACAGCAATTATTGAACACGACAACCTTCCAAAATGGTGCCATCAAAAATGTCACCTGGCTAGGTGATGCTGCACAACTACCACCGAAAAGAATTAATATCCGGGGTCTTAATTCACCTACTTTACATCGAGGTTAATCGATTTCCACATTTCCCAACTAAGTTTAAAGCTAATGATTGCAGCTCCTCAAATTTAATTAAATCAAATACAATGCCAATTAATTTTAAATCTAATCTAACAGATTTATAGGCTCACCGGAACCGCATTCTGAGCTTGGAACAATTCGTTTATACAGTATGCGTTTTTGTCCATATGCTGAACGAGCTATAATTTATCTAGCAAAAAAAGGATTACCGTTAGTTTTCAATTGAATTTAGAACAGATTAACAATTTTAAGAGATGAAAGATGCGGCCAATATGTTCTACACATAACGAATATGGTCATTAATTATTACCTTCTGTAAGATGACCACAAGCAAGTTTGATAAAGCACTGGGTGGGATTTTGTCATGGCAATTTAATGCAATCAGTTTGGCCACGGAGGCTGGTTTTTAATCCATGAATTATTTTTAAACTGTTCAAGGGCCGAAATAGCAAACATCGATCCACAAAATGGTCCCCAGTGGTTCCTGAATAAAAGTCCACTGGGTCGAGTGCCTGCATTTGAAATGAATGGCATCGTAAGTTTGCATCAGTCGAGATTTTGTTGGCGCTGTGGGAACTGGAAGTTTATTCACTTTGTTTTCCTTGTTTTTTGACTTCTTTCTCCTTAAAATACTTCAATTACAAATAATGTGAAAAGTTACAGACAATCTATGAGTCGTCAGTCATTGCTGAGTACCTCGATGACATATTTCCGGAAACAGCTGTTCTTCCACGCCATCCGCTTGCAAAGGCCAATCAAAAAATTCTTGTTGAAAGAATGTCACCGGTTATATTTACTTGTTTAATTATTCATCTGTTCATTAAGACAAAAGTTGCTTATAGATTATATTCAGATTATATTCATATATTATTATATTTATATATTATTTATATTATATATTATTATATTCAGACTAGCTCAGCTGCTAATTACTCTTCCCAAAATATAAACCCTCTCGACATATTTAGCTCATTACTACGATGTTCAAAACTTTGCATCCCAACAACGCAACCGTCCAGCAACATGTTGACCGCTCATTGCATAGTGCTCTCCGGAACGCTGAGTCTCTCCTGACGGATGACTTCTACGGAGGTGCACAACTTTTTACTAATTAGCCTAGAAGATACTATCCGGCTTGTGGGATCTAAGCACATGTGAATGTTTTCAAAAAAGTATTTCTTCAGGGAAAACATTGGGATATGCAGATATAATGATTTGGCCATTTCTGGAAAGGCTACAACTTGTAACAGTTAATCCTTATACACAGTTCAGGTGCTACTATGGTTGAAGAAATTGAAAATTATTTAGCTACAATTTTTGTGCAAATTCTTTCAATAATGTAAAATTCCAAAATTCTTTATTCTGTCCAAAGACTAATTTAATTTATTTTATCTATAATGAACTTCTCTATTGATTTTAAAATTTATAAGTTTCGTAAAAAAATCCTCCTTAATTCTAGATATTTCCCCGGTATTTACTATCCGAAATTAGGTGTCTACATGGCTCGCATGCAGAGACAACCAGAGGTAAAGATAATTTGTTTACAAACTGAATTAATGAACTCAATTATATTTAATTAAATCTTTCACTCAAGCTCACTCAAGCCTTCAAGTATCGAACAAGCAAAAAAAAAACTCGCAAAATTTTTTCTCTTATGAAACTTGTTCAATTTATCGGGAAAGAAAAGCTGAAATGAAATTAAAATTATACATTCTCCTATCAGTAGCTTTTTAGGTGCTACCATACATCAGAAATTGCTTCTATTTTCAGATTCTATTTGCTCAACGTCCAGTTGAGCAACACGCAGCGTACGTGAACAGCTTCTTGATAGGCCGTCCAAATTACGATATTGGTATAGATCAGTCATGATTACGCCAGTTCAGTGATATAAAATCAACTTTTGGATTCTCCCAACCATTCCAATGCTCCTTTAGATGATTAATTTCCTTGTCCTGTCAGCTAAATCCCAAAAAAAAAACAAAAAAAAAATGGACGAATGTTGAATGTAATGAGTAAATTTACGCTTCAAATAATTAGCCAATTTCAATTAACTAAAACGAGTTAATGTTGCATTTCGATCACTTCCACCCTTTATATCATCGAATGAAAGCATCATATTGTCTTATCATATTCTGATCATTCCTTCTTTTTTTGTCAAAATGTTTACGATTTCACATCTTGTTATTTGTACAGCAAAGATGTGCTTTCTAAACATTCTACTAATTTAAATTACTTCAATCAGAATTTTACATCTCCAAAACAACATCTTCGTTAGTTATTCCTCCAGCTCGTCATTCTCCTCTTCCTCCTCAATTTGTTGTCGAATATTCCGTTCCGCATCGAAGTGACGAACATAATCGATGTCGTAAACAATTGTAAGGGCCAAATACATAAACAAGATACATTGAGCAGTTAGGAATCCATTGAACATCGCAACAAATGCTTTAAATTTTAATGAGTTAGCTAATTAAAATCTTTTCACATCTCTTTTATGTCATCCATTCTTTCGACGGCTGTTGATGCATTTAGCATAAAATTTTTTACAACAAACTTTTATCAAAACTACCAGCATTAAACAAACTCTTAGCTTAGCTTCAAGTCATTTAAATCAATGCAAAATAAGAGATTAAAACAAAGCCCCTAATAATGACTGTCACTGACTTAGCATATTTGGAACCGTTTCATCAATTCCATCTTTCTTTTACTTTTCTCTTTTTTTCCACAAAATCAAAATTAAAATTGAGAAGAAACCGTACTGAAATGCAAATATGAATCAAATAATTCATCGATATCTTTTAGATGATCAATTAATGGTGGCGGCATATGTTTTGTCATCACATAGAAACTCACTAGCGATAGAAATACGAAAAGTAATAACTAAAAGTGATATATTATCAATTAAATTTTTTGAATTTATCAGGAAGACACTGGATGAACTAGAACGAATCACTGGGAATTCCTCCAGCACTACCTGTCTGCACATCAATTTAGCGACAAACTTTGTTGAATTATCAGCTTATATGATAAGATAACGAAGGTATCAAAGACTATTAAACTAATTCAACAAGAGATTGCTTACTTTTAGGAGTACAAATGGTATAAGTAAGTAACGATTGTTACGCTGATGAGCTGTATGAACACAGACACAACACAGAATGCTCACAAATGCCACCCAAAATGCAATATTCCGCAGCGGTGTTGGTGTGAAAAAAGCCGACAAGCAAAGTGGGGCGCAAAATGCTGGGCCCAATCGTGCTGACCATTTGAACTGCAAGATGAAGAGCCAAGAGGTGACGCAGGACCTGTGCTTCCTTTTAATCAAATCCATTTCATTTCATTTCAGTTCAGTAAATTTCAGCTAGGCAACATTTGCTGCTAATTGATATTTTAATGAGCAATAATACCGCATGTGCCAGTCACGTGAGCAGTTATCGTTGATTTCTGTGTAAAAGAGAGGTGGATGGTTAAAGGAGAAAACAGGACACTAGTTCGTTCATCCTCCACCTAGTCTTTAGATAGATTAAAACATCCATCTGATAGTCTTTAGATAGACTAAGACATCTACCTGATCAAACGTTGCTTGCTACTTTAAATATTGTACATGATAAGCTAGCTATACTCTTCATATTTATGTTTCATCATTGCTCATTAGCATCATTTACCTTTGACCTCGTTTATGCTTAGTTTGTAAAGAACTTACAATAGATTCATAGATATCAAGTCCGTATAGCATGATTATTAGAATACACACATTCTGAAATATGTTCACTTTTCTAAAAACATTCATTTATGCTAATTTCGATAAATCTGAAAGGTCTCTTCCTGCTCAGTTAGACGTAAGCACAAATAACCTAACCAGTTCGTAAATTCAAAACATTATAAAATGATCGAAATTGATTAAATTATTGATTTATAATATGTCTAAAGGTCTGATCCAACTGAACAAGTTGCATGCGGTCATTCACACATATTTATTTGAGTATTTCGTAGAAGTATGATGTGCTGCTAGTATTATGTCAACCTTGACTGTTCTTTGTGTCAGTTGGTTGGTTTTGTGACAAAAGTTTGATGTTCTGAACGAGTTGATTCAGAGAAAGGATTCCGACTTGTTACTTATGAAAACTGGAGGAGAAATGATTTGCTAAACTGAAATTCCCGATCGTTAATAAGACTCAGTTCTCAGTTAAAAAAAGAGGAAAGTTGTAAAATGTGGCTGTGGCATCGAAATGCTTACTTTTTGAGAAAACACTACCTGGCACTTCTTCACTTGGCTCATCCCAAATTTTGGCCAAAATGAGCATTGCTTTTTTAGAGTGAAAAGAATGTGTTAATCTTACTTGACCCCACCCAGTGCATAAACAACTAGGTGAAGCTTTCTGTGCCTAGCAGCTGTTTTCTTAGTGTTTGTTAATAGCTTGTCATTACTAACTAATATTTCGGGTAAACATTTAGTTTGTGTACTTCATCTAGATCGTTGTTGAAAATGCAGCTGATGCTTTATCAGTCATGTAGTTTAAGGCTGTCCAATTTTTACAGAAGAAATTGATTCTGATTTATCAGGCAACAATCATTCTTATCATTTATTTGGATAATCAATATCAGTAGTTTGAAGCTATTGATACATTTCATACATACTGATATTATGCATCATGTGAAAAACAAATGCTACAATGTTCAGTGCAGTTGACAGGTCGGTGCAAACTTGCTTTTGCTTCTAAAACCGAACTTTGCTGTTTTGCTAGAAGAACCTCTCACGTCTTCACACGTCACTTCCACGCTTATCGCTAATCAACAAGCTTTCTTACGTATGCTCAGCTCACGTCTATGTCACTTTGACTGTTTTTTGTGATAACCGTCACCTAAATTATTTTTCTTCTTTTCACTCTAAATTTTCATATATTTTCAGGTATTACAACATTACCTCAACACTACCTGCAATGGCACCGTTAAAAAAATCCCAGACAATTCCAGAAACGTCAGTTGATGTGATCCAGAAACTGGAAACATCGCTTCTCAATACCGCTATACCAGTCAAACATTATCCACAAATGTAAGCTACTTCGCACTATCTTTTATGCTCTTTACATTTCCGTCAAAATCTTATCATTTCTCATTTCAATTTTTATTTCCGAAGCTATTCTTCTTCGCAGTGATTTGTCCTAACTTTGCGAGGTTATCATTTGCAGGACTGCAACAAATGATAACAATGATAAAAACGATTACAGTGCATCATTTGAAGCATTCGTCTGGGATTGGCCATTCAGTGAGGATCGTATGGCGAAGGGATTCTTTTCTTCTCAAAAGTTCTTTGTTTGCTTACCTTTCAATCAAGGTGGTACTGGGGAATCCAGAGGAACGGTATATTTATTTCTTCAAAGGATTTTTGGTTTATTTATTCTATACTTAATATTATTCCGTATTTAGCTATTTTAATTATATGACTATTTGATTTTGGCAAAGTTGGCTATACGCCTCGAACTTGGTTAAATATCAATTTATAGATAAGTTCATTGTTCGATTAGAATGAAAGTTGAAAAGTTGAAGATTATACGATGATAAGACAAAATTGCAAAATACATTTGTAATGTGGCGGAATTTCTTGTTTGTTCTCTTGAAAACAAGAAACTTAAAGAGTATATAAATTTTAGCTAAAAAAGTTCGAGAAGATATCAGAGTCAAACTTCAGTTGCATTATCGGTCTTTGCAATAACAGTTTCTTTGGAACTTACTTCTGGCGACTTGAAATTGAAATTTTGCGAAATCTTAATATGCTGGTCCTCAATGCTTCAAGGTAGTTGTGATTTCTCAAAATTTTTTTTTAGTACAAAAATAGAAATATTAAAGAATTTTGCGATTCTGGACAAAGCAAAATCCCACCTTGAAACATGACTGAAAAATAAGATTTTGCAATGCCATTTTGAATTCCCGTTCTTTTTAAGATGCTCGGGACAGAAAGGCTGAGCAGTTAAAATAAATTTAAATTCACAGAAAACATTATTTCAGGGATGTATCGAGACCAGGCGAAACAGTGAAACGTTTGAAACGTGTTCGTAAGGTATACAAATTACCTCAACATTGCGATATATCAACACTTACAACGGCGAGTTACGATTGGGCTGTTATAATTCAAGCGGATGGAAAAGATGACAAGTGTCCTGGAAAGAATCGTCCTAAAATACTACAGCGAAGCGTTACGCTTGATAATTAAGCCGCAGAATTAGTGCCAAATGCAGGAGTGACCACTGTGACATCGAGAATTTCACGAAAGTTCTTCCTTTTTTTTTTTTTCATTAGACAGAAAAAATACAAGCATTGAATGTTATGTCTTCAAACATTTCCTTTTAGAAATCTCCAGGGACTTTATAATTTCGCGGAATAATAATAGAACTTAGAGCGAAGTAGTCAACGTATACTTGAATTCAACGTATATGTGCTGAATGTAATTATCGAAATTTAGAAGAAATGACTAAAATTCAATAAAATTGCTTTGGCTTACTTTTTTGTTAATAATTGATGTGATTTTTTTTTTTAATGAATTTATAGCAATTTAATCAAACTTGATATCACTTACTGCATTTTTAATTAAAAAAAGAAGTAGCAAAATTGTTCAGATAGAATATATATCATCTTTTCTTCAACAAAGATATTGTAGACTAACGAAAATTTGCTTATTTTATCAATAAATTTTATCAGCCATTTGAAAATAAGTGTATTTTTTATCGAGTAGTTTAAGTGGCTGCATTAACTAAGGCTCATTTTTTAATTTCATAGAACTAGACTGCTCGATCTTTCAAGTTCATTATTTTCCGCAAATTGAATTTTGTTTTGTTTTTTCTTTTGTTTTCTTTTTTGTTCTTTTCGTCTTGCGATAGTTTTTATTTTTTTTAGAAACGTAGAATTATGAAGCCTGAGTGAATATATAGTTTGAGAGATGTTTATAAAAGACTAACAACTAGAAAAGTGAAATGCATTTGAGCGTGTAGACTTTTCATTCCAAGTTTCTGTAATTGTGGACTATTTAGAATGATGATGGTCTTAATCGAAAAACTTCCACAATTGAGCAAATTTTTCCATTGCATTGTTGGCTTAATGAATTCTCAACTTCCTGCTATATTCTCTTGTCGAAGTAAGATAAAAGTTCACAGCTGAATATTATCAGCGGCAAACAAGCTTACTATTTAGGAAAAGGAAACGGAAACGAAACATTTCAAATAAAAGAAAAGCTCGAAAATAAGGCAGTACTTTCTGCTGTTTTCAATAGCTTTATAATTTTCTGACAAAATTACGTTTTATCAGTAGCAAAAGGTAAAAGGATGATAATGTGAAGGTCAGATGCTGTGTCGTGAAAAAGCTTTTAATAATGCTATCGATGGTGCAAATGAAAAAGTCTTGAAATGGAACTGAAATAAACTGATAAACCAATAATCATTGTTTAATTATGCCTGGATATTGAGCAACGACATCTGTGTGATGAAATGATAGCATTTTGATATATCGTTTCAGTTAAACTTGTACGAAGGAGAGAATAACTGCTTTTCAGTACCACCTGAATCTTGTTACATTGTAGATTCCCTGCTAATTTTACTAGTCTACATAACCCTCGGTCTTCCCTAACTCTTAAACAAAAGAAAAATTAACACCACTAATATGGTTACTACTGTTTATTGATATAACAATAGCCTATATCACTCATCGGTGATTTTCTACTGGAGAATTTTCATCAGTCCTTGAGGTAATGGTACCAGTAGGCAATATTAAAGACACTGAATAGCGTCGGAAATAATATTGCTGATAACTTATCAATATACTGCGTTGCTCGTTCCTGAAAAAATGCCACTTGGAAAAATTTTTGAATTTAAAAAAAATTTGTATTTGAACTTCAACAGTACACTTAACATGAATCAACAAGATTACTTTTTTGTGCAATTCTGTCTTTCAAAAGTGATGAGAAATATCAATGTAACGTTCATCGAATTCCATTCATGTAGGAAATATTTTACACGACGTACACTATTGATTTATTTCAAGTTTTTAGTAGTTTGAGACTTTTAAATTGCACTGAAATAATTCAAAAGGCTGAATGCCACTGTCTTACACAGAGCTAACTAGCAAGAAATAAGACTAATATGAAGAATTAGCAGCAAGACTGAACTAGTCGTAGAGAGGATGGCAATGAATAATGCATAAACTACTAGCAGAAATGTTCTTAAATTTTTTTTAGCCGGGAAATCAGTTGCCATGCTAGAATGACCTAAGTGTAAATGGTATAAAATGTCAAGTCTATGTTAGAAGATGATGTACCCTTTGTCGAGAGTGTCCGATAGGATCATACGACGTTGGAATGGGAGAGTAGGATTTTGTCACAGCTGTTGGCTCCTCTTGTAGACAACCGCAAGGACCAGCTATTGAGGCCATAGTTGCTTTTAAGTGGTCGTTGAGGCCGTAGCCAGGCGGTATATAACCGTAATCATTACCACGTGCAAGGCTTATTAGTGCATTCTCTTCTTCAGCAGCTGCTCTTCGTCTGTAATATGAAAGCTTAAAAGAGATAAGTTAATTAATTTGCCTATGCTGATTTGATTTGTTTAAATTTAGCCAAATGTTGAGTATGAGAAAGAAGTTCTCGAGAGTCTCGAGCATATTTCACGACCAGATATGTTGAGGAGGAAAAGTCTACCTGAGAAGTATGGAATTCGTTTCATACTGATCATAATGTGGTGCTGTTGCTAACTTGATACTGTCATCGTCATGATGAACCGTTGGTGATACCTTGGCTGTTACCTGTTTCGGCGTGTCCAATTCTTCCCTGCTCAAATAGCCAACCCAAGCAAGTTCGAGCAATGAGCAAAACACAAAAGTCATACAACTTAGCATCCAAACATCTATTGCCTAGAAAAAGAATTGGAGAATTAGTGGATTTAGCAACCTTTCAGAGGACAAAATAATTTACGCCTCAGTTTTACAGCTGAGAAAAGAAAGACACTTCTAGACAAAGAACACACCTTAACATAGCTGACCCGTGGTAAATTTCTTATGATGTTGCCAAATTGAAAAGTCATTGCAAGAAGTGAGTTGACACCCAGCATCGTTCGGGCTGGTATTGCCTTCGAGCCAAGCGCAAATGAGATCCAAGCTAAATTAGAACACTCGATAAAATAACACAGTTTTTACACAAAATGCTATTTTTCAGATTAAATCTTCTTTTAACAGTTCTGAAGAGATGCCAGCCTTGACACTAATCATAGATGTTAAATTCAATGATATTTAGTGATAAGTTGATGATCAAACCCTTGTTGTTTGTTGATAAGAAAAAATTCAAAAGATAGGATAAAAAGTTACTTACATATACAAATAGTAAGATAAGTTGGAAGATACGCTTGTAGTATATACCAACCAGCTCGTCGTTTAAAATGAAATTTCATTGTTAATTCATGCCAAAAACCGGCAGGATAAGGCTAAAGAAAACTTCCCTAAGTGTAAATTTTGACAGAAAAAGACTTTTAACTACAATTATTTTTCGGCCTTTATTAGATTTGATGCTTATATTTATTAAAAAATGAGTTTTTCCTGCATTTTATTTAAAATAATTAAACAATTTGCAGATGACTGATGATGTTTAACTTGTTGATAACATAATATGCAAGTAACCTCCGTTTTCCTGAGATTCTCAATACCGGTAAGCTCATAATCCGCTAGCTCCATTTTTTCCCGCATTTTTGAAACACCGAGTGGTGACCAAACCATTTGAACTTCATCAGTGTTATAGCTAGATTAAAGAAAAAAGAAAAAGTTGCAAGAATGCCGAAGCATTGTTCAAATTATTAAGACTCAAACTTCTGGCCAAGAAAGGTCACAGGTGAGTGAATGAATGTTGAAGTTTCAGAATTTCTTCACTTTATTTCAACATTTAAAAAGACAGAAAAAAATGAGGAAAACTTTATGCATGCTGCTAAAGCATTTAAAAGAAAAAAAAAGAAATTCATTAACAAGGATATTGCTTCAATAATTAATTAGCACTAAGCACATAGATCAAATTTTGCAGGCAGTAAATTTCCTTTTGTCCATTTTTGTTTTTTTGAAATATGCCTTGTTTATCCTGATTTCTCAGCGGACTATTAGTGTCTAAGCAATCACATAATTCATGAAATAATAGTTATGGCATACATTTTAAAATTACAATGCTCGTAAGTACTTACTTGAAACTTTCAAAAGTAAGCGAGCATGTAACATTATCAAAGGGAAATCTCGTTAAATCCATGGTACACGGTCCTGAAATTGATATTTTTCTTTTAAAATTTATGGCTTTGAGTGTCGGGCGATCCAATTCTCAGTTTTTATTCCTAGTATTTGGAAATTTTACAATCTTTTTTATTATCCTTGTTTATAGCCTCAAGCAAACACTATTAAATAAAAGTAAGCTAAGTATGTCAAATTTAAGCTTATTTTCTACAGCAGAAAAGAAAAAAACTCTGAAAGTTATGCCATTTGAAGCTCAGAGTTCTAATTTACCACGTATATTTATTTAAAATTTTTTGCTTAAATTTTAAGCAAAAATTTAAGGTTGAAGTTAGATATATTTTAAAATTAAACACACCAAAAAATTTTAACTATAAATATAAGCAGGGTTTACAAGTTAAATGCATAAAATTTCATATATTTCTGCAGAATCATTATTGACTTTGTCAAGATTAAAACTAAATCTGTAAAAAAGACATACCTTGCAATTTGAGCCTGTAATTGGTCCATACTGATCCATTTGAATAAATCATCAAAAAAATGTTCGGAAATGGGCTTCGATGAATGTCGGCAGTTTTTGAATTGATAAAACATGAATTTGGAGTCCAAAGTTTTTCCAATAAAACACTGTTCAGCGATAAATTATATTTACAAGGCTGCATCCAGGAGTAATCTAAGGCTGGATCTAGCCACATCTCACTGATGTAAATATCCAGCTATAAGCAAGTTTCAGTATGGTCAAGTTTTTCACTCAACCCAGAGAGTAAATGAATAAATAAGCGAAAAAGAATTTAATTAAAATTTCGCTTCGAAATTTATGATCAGATGCGTTTCTAAGCTATTTCTAAACCACTTCATTACTGTTCGTTTCAAATTTTCTGAAGGTCTTAGCACAGAAGCTGTATGTGTCATTCACAGTAATAATACTAATTAATCAAGTGTAATTTACTTCTGACTCCTAAATTGCTGTCACATAGATTTACATTCACAAACAATGACAACTGCAATTGAAACTAAACGACAAAATTAAGTTTACTTGAAAATCTGAGGTGATATCACTGATTGTTGTGATTTCTTGTACCCAAACTTCGACCTGAACAATCACCGAATCTCCTGGAATTTTATGGCGGTTGTATTTTTTGAGAATGGTTTCCAAGATGAATGAGTCATTGGCACAATTCTGTTGACGTTTTATTTTATCACTCGTTGAGAATGCTGAACGATGATAAGGAGAATAATGTCGTTGATATTGTTGCTTTCCTTTAATTGATTCAATTACTGGACGTAAACCACCGTACTCATCCATTTCCCAATCATATAGCCTAAAAATATGGCATGGAACTTTTCAAAAATTCAGTTTCAAATGAAACGTCGAAACTCGAGTAACTTTGCTTTTGCATCTTCGTACCTTTTATAAGCAAAGATTTCTGAAACCGTTACTTTCGAAAACAAAGGTAACCTACTTACCTGCTCAGTCTGCGAAGAATTCGCGAGTTCTTTCTATACATCGTTTGTCTGGAATGAAAAAATTCGTACAGTTAGTTTCTCAAAAATCTCTTATAATGAGGTCTTTCAATAATTTTTGATTAATTTAAGGAATTTCAAAAAAAAAAAAAAATCAATCCATAAAGAAGGAAATTTCAGTCCTTCAGCTGTGGCATCCTATAGCTTGGCTTACTTGTACATATATTCTGAATGATTACGTATTTCAGCTTCGAAAATGCTTAATTTATGGAAGTGAAATTTTTAATACTTCCATCAGTCAGGAATAAATACTTGATTCTTTGTTTATTTTTCAAGCTGTGATCTAAGCTGAGGTAGAAAATGAAGGTCAAGAATACAATTTCAGGATAAAAGAGGCCAACTGCTCTATAATTTATGAATATGAATTCGTCTCTAGAGCCTTCTTCTATTTTTGACTTTCAATTTCAACAAACTGCAGCAGTTTCATTTTCTTTCTCTTCTTTTGCCTATTTCTTCAAGGAAAAAAGTGCAACTGTGTGCGATTGCATCTTCCATTTCATTCTAGAATTTCGACAAAAACAATCGTGAAACTTTTATATCCAGTAAAGAAATTTATTTAAAATTTTGTTTTTTGTTTATTTTCATCATCCTTAAAAACTGAATTACTCCGCCCTGTCTTTCATTAGCAAAAAGGAGGAAGCCGATCTCTTCACATGAGAAATGCAAATTGTTCCAATAAAGAAATTTATTTAGAGGACTTTCAACGGCATTCAGAGCTGATAACAAATCTTTAAATCAAATAAGTCAACTTCTTCTTAGCAATGTTCGTGAAGCTATCCAAAATCTCTTGTTTCTTGTTTATTAAACTTTTAATAAAACTTAATTTTAGCTGAAATATTATTTATAGCAGAAGAATTACACTAAATTTGTTAGTATTTTCAGTCAATATTTCATTACATCAGAGAGAGCAAATTGGAGTGGAAATTTAATCGTAATTTGACTACATATTCTTATGTAAATGAGATGAAAATGGCGCTTGACTATTATTTGATCATGGATTCAATCATATTTGAATAAATGCTGCAACTGATAAAACTTTCATTTGCTTTTAATAGGTCCGATCTCGAAACAGTTTCGAAATGTCTCTTCAAAGAAGCAGAGATAGCTTAGCGAAGAGAATCGTATCACATCCTGACAAAAATTTGCTGACTGATTAACTTTTAAAAAGTGAATAATCGGAAGGTTCAAATCGTTTGCTTCGCATTCTTCTCTATAGTATTCCTTCCTTCCTCACAACTAATTTTTAAGCAAAAACAGGCTGATATGCTCAATTCCACAAGGAACAGCAAAAAGAATTAAAGAAGAAGGGGAAGGAAGGATTTTGTTTAAAGCGATGAGTGAAATTATGGTGCAAAGCAGAGACGGAAAATGGATAAGGGATAATTCGATCAAAACGCACTTTTTTCCTTCTGCTTCACTTTTCAAAAAAGTGCCAACAAGTGATAAATAAATACGAATAAAGCAAATACTTGTCGTAAAGTCATCAATAGATTTATTTTTCAAAAATACTGGGCAGTTTTCTTTTCTTCGGACAATGAAATATTATTATGTAGAAGTTATCAGTAACAGATTTTCTCTGATCATTTTTGAAACTTTCAAGCAAAATTCTTTAAAAAAAATAGAGAAAATTATTTGATTAATAATGCAGTAGAAATTATCAGTTTATAAAATGGCCATCAGTATTACTAGTTGATGATGGCAAAAAGTTCAGTAAAGCAATAATGAGAATAAGTGTTATTTGTAATAAGAATCTCGATGTTGCGCCATTTAGCTGTAGGAATTGAATGACTTGGTACAAACTTTAAAAAAAAAAAGCTACAAATTGGTACATTTAAATATTCTTGAAATAAAAATATAATTAATTTTCAAATAAAGACTAATCTTGTTTATATTTCTTGCAAATTATTTCACTTTAAGGCATCATATTTTCGAAATTTACTTTTATTCTACTTCCAATGAATTTAATTTATTTAGCAAAGAATTTTCAGAAAGCTTAAGAAATGGATCTATTTGATTACTGGTTAAATAAAAAATATTTTTAATAACTTGAAATTGAGGCAGCAATAAATGTAATACACCTCTCCCTGACTGCTAATTGAATTTGTTGTTAAATAGTGTAACAGTATGAAAAACTAATTTTCAGTTTTATATGAGTTATACTTATCTGTCAAAAGTGACATCACGAAATCAAAGTGAAACGACTCATAGCCTAGGGGGATTTATTTAAAAAAAAATTTGCATGGCGAAGTAAACTACTTGAAAGGGGAAGATAATGTAAGGTGAGATTTATGAATCAGGAAACAGAATATTTTAGGTCTTGCAACATGTAAAGTCATTCGGAAACTACCGACAGTTGCTGGAGAATGAGGAAGCCTTCCTGCTGATCTTTCAGTTTGGCTTACTCTTCATAAAGCTGTTTGTTGTTTCAAAACATGAGGAACTCCAGGAAACATTCATTTAGTTTTTCCTTTATATGTTTTTCTTCTTTGTCATTTAAATAAAAATTCCTCTTTGAACTTTTTGTTCTAAACTTTTTGTGCTTTTTACAATGCAGGCAGATTTTCTCGTGTCTTTGTAGTACTTCTCTCGGCAAATTACTGCATTTTAGTTTTAATCTACTTTGTATTCAGAAGAAATTTTTTGAATTGAACACATTCAATAGGAAATATTTTAAAAGAATAAATTCAAAAGGGAATACTTAGAAAGAAAATTCAATAGGAAATATTTCAGAAGAGAAAGATTCCTATAATTGAAGGATATCTAAGGGATGTAATAAAGATCATTAACTGCAAATACGCACTCAACTTTTCACTCACAATTCATAACATATGTAGGGAAAATTCACACGAGAAAATTACAGAGGTGTGAATTAAAACACTAAAACTTACGTCCAATTCATTATGCATTTGCTTACAAGCTATGATCTTCCACTGATTTCAAATGAATTCTAATCTCTTCCTGAATGATTAATTGAATGGAACAACTTCTGACACATAGCAACGCAAATGCTGAATTTGAATAATTTGATTCACATATATTTATCAAATGATGCATCTCAAACAGTCAACCAGATGAAGAAGGAGACAGCTTTACTTGAGAAATGAGTGGAATACTGTACATATGTTACAAAAGTATTCGGGAAATTTCTCTTTTGCTAATTTGAGATTTTCAAATTTATCGATGAATGAAAAAAATCGAAATGTGTCTGATAGTTAATTCCATCAAAGAAGTGACATAAAGACATAGCAAATGTCTTTTCAAATATCTGACATCTTTCATTTGATAAAAGAACTATTCAATTATTAATAAGAAAACATTTGATAAACCAGAAAATTATATATTAAACTGCTTTAAACATTCCGCATTTTACAATCAATTAGTTGACAAAAGGCACAATGCTACATTCCAATCTATTATTTTATCAGTTATTTACAAATACTAAAGGAAAAAAAAAAATGGCAGAACACACTTCGTTACAGAATTGGCTAAATTAATAAAATTACAATTTGAAGATTAAGCAATCTATTGATTAAGTTATGACAAGAGATTAGTATCACATAATGTATGAATAGTTAAAATCTAGCCAAAAGATAACGGAACACAAATAAAGCTAACCATCCAAGATACTTCTACGCTTTATAAAACACAAAAAAAAAAAAAAGCTGTAAGAATTCGAAGTTGTTTAAATAAGACTTCTAGTACTGGACTGATGTCAATGACAGATATGAACGTCAAAGTTGCAGCATTCAAACTTAAGATAATTTAAGTAAACAAGTAATTAATAAATTGGTGGAGAAAACTAATCTGCTAAAATAAAAGCAAACAATAGAAGACAGGAGATTTACCTTGACTGGATAAAATTGATGAGAGTAGAGCAGCAGATAATACTAATAAGAAGCAGACGATTGAGGTAGTGCATTGAGTGGTAGCCGCTCGTGCTGCCACCACGGCCTGAATTACTAATCCTGCAACAGTAGCGGCTTGGCCAAGGCACTAACACACTGATTTGTTTTCTGGCTGCTTGCTGCCAAATGTCTCTTCCCTTATACTTCTTTATATATCTATTCTTTGGAATAAAGACGTTTTTTTTTTTTTTCCACAAAAGCTCTTTTTCAAAAGACTTTTTAAAAGAGAATAAATTCCATATTAAGGCTTATTTCTTACTGTAGCTACAACATTTATCTTAGATGTCACATGTTTCGTATAAACACATATTTGAGTTCCTCGTAGACAAATAAACAACAAATAAGACAATAAGTAAACAAACATATACTATGGTTATTTATTTGTTCATGCATACAGAGAGATAGATATGTTTGAGGCCCCGTTTTCTAATAAACTACTGCCACTATGCCTGCATTACCCTACACATGTTTGTATCTATGTATACATTATATCAGTGTATCATCGTCATTCCAAGCTTAAATCCAGCCTTTTCAAGAATGCAACCACCACCTCCTCTACCTCTCACATGACTTAACAAGCTAGCACTCAAGCAGAAACTAATTTCAGTACCGACCATATGGGAATTTCCTTGCATGAAAGAAAGAGGAAAGGGAAATATGGATTGTTATCTCCTTAAATAAGGAAAAAATTTAGCCAAACAGCAAAATCAAGATCAGAATCGAACAGCATAGACAATGCAACGAATGATTTCTCCCCAATTGTTGATAAGTAGTTCTATCCAGTCCAGTCTTACTTAGTTCAGTTTCGGCAGAAAAGAAATTTATATATTTAATCATTACCATTATCAGAACGTGCTAAGAAATTCAGGCATTACTGAAGAAATTACAATTCACACGTTGCATTGCATTTCTACGAAAAAAAAAAAAAAAAAAAAAGGAAAATAACTAGTCAGTGATCGAGTACACTGTCCTAGATTAATTTCGAATACTCTGCATATCTTGAGAGCGTAAATCCATCTACAGTGGGGCAAAATTTTCGAAACGTTTGCTCAAAGTCTTCTGCAGTTACTGGAATTTGAGCTGTTAAACATGATTTGCTGACAGCGCAATCAAGATTGTATAATTCCTGTAAGATAAATAGTTTAGTTTAGGTTAATATTTTGTGTAGTTATTTATTTTTTCTTTTTTTTGCAAAATATTGTATATTAGCTTCAGCTGTTGACAGTGGTTGAAAAGCAAAAAGCTTTTTTTCGGAAAACAACGCCTTCCAACATGTGATTCTACCATCAGTGAAAAATTCGTTGCATCAGATTGCTAAATGTTCAGTTAATCAACCATTAATCAGTATCAAAACTTAAAAGGAAACAAAAGTAGGAGAAACAAACACCTTAAATTTATTAAAATGCAAAAAAGCAACTTCGCGAGCAAATCTTCTCAAATCATCACCACTGAAACCGTCTGTAATTGTTTCCAAAACAGTCCAATTAATGTCGTTCGACATTGTAAGTTTCTGGAAAAAAATTATCCTGATAATGATAAATAGAGAATACACTGGAATTATAAAAGTTATGCAAATTTGAAATCGCTCTAAACAGTCCATTATTCCCATTATTTAAATTAAAAATAAATAATTGCTTAGTAGAAACATACATAACATACATTCAGAAATTTCTTTAGCAGGATTCCTCTTGATGATGCATCAGGTAAGCCAACAAAAATTCTTTTTTCAAAACTGGAAAAAAAAAAGGTAATTGCTAACTGTAAAAGTGTAAAAGTTGTTTTATCATTTATTTTTCTAAGTGGTCATAATTTAACTTTAACATGTCACAATTACCTGAGATTCAGGAAAATTGCTAATGTGATTGTAAATTAATATAAACAAACTACTTACCGCCTGAGGAAGGCTGGATCCAATTCCCACGGACAATTGGTTGCACAAATCAGTAATACAGAACTGGATGAATTATGCAATCTTTGAAGCTGCAGAAACAGCTCTGTCTGTAACGACAGAACTGGGATTCTCGAAATATCGTAAATTTAAACCTAGTTTAAAACAGATGTCACCATCATCAGCATATCTATAACATTTAATTGAGAATTACGTAGTTTTTGATGATTTTATTCCGCAACAGGCTATGATTCTGTCAAAAACCAGGAGAATGATTTTTTGACAAACAATGGATTAAATTCAGGACGAAGAAATAAAACAAATATATTACGAGAGCTTGGGAGAAAAGAAAAAATAAAGTACTCATCAATCTATTATAAATCCTAACAAAATTAAATTTTACTTTCCACTGAGACTTACTTTGACACGCCTAGTATTATCATCCTCAGTGACCTGTCTGGTTCGGCACAAGCTATCAATTTCATCGATAAATATAATTGAAGTACCATTATAAGCTGAAGCATGGTCGAAAAGTTCACGAATCAATTTCTCACTCTGACCACTCCATGTTGAAATCAAATCTGAAGATGAAACCTGAAATAGATCAGCATTTTCTTAATCATGGCTTCCTAGCTAAATCAGCTTGTTGTAAATGCGGTACAATGAAATGTGACAAAATACCTCAAACGATCCATTTGTTGCAGTCACAGAGCACAACAAAGTTAGAAGAAATTAGAAAAAAAAAGAAAAAAAGATTTGTAATCAAGCACACTTTGCCTGGTAAAATCTGGTATTAATTTCTCGAGCGATTGACCGTGACAAGTGCGTTTTACCTAAAACATACACTTTGTTTTGGCTCGAGTTCTAAACATATTAGATTTTAGAATGAGAATACGATTTTAATTCAGCTAAAACTATAATCATGTACAAAAGTCGTACATGGAAAATCTAACCCGTTCCTGGTGGACCATAAAGAAGAACGCAACGCCAAGGATTGTGGCCTGAAGTTGCAAACCATTCTGGATACAAAACAGGATCAACCACAGCTTCCAACAAAGCCTTCTTAGCCTTTATATCAAACTTTAAATCAGACAAAAGATGTAAACGAAACAAGATGACGGCTAAAGTGGCATGAAAACAAACCTCCATCTGTCCAACAATGTCGTCTATAGTAGGAAGTTGTGATTTGTCGTTAACAATAGTACGTTCGACAGCTTCTTTTCGTCCAGTGTTGAAAGAATCAAGAGTTTCTGACGAAGCTTTCTGAAATCGTAAAATTTTGTTATTTTTACTATCTTCTCGAATTATATGTACAGTTTGCACCGAACTGACTGACTTACTTGAATTTTTCTATGACGACAAAATTTCAGACCAGTTTCCAGTAAGTTGATAATGATGATCAGCTGGTCTTTATCTCGTTCCGTGAACAACACTGTTGAAATTGGAACCTTTATCAGACGGTATAACAGTGGAAGTACCTGAAGTATTAATTAATTGCTTACGCGAACTTACTGTTAATACGAAATGTACTTCGTGGAAGATATTTTTTCCCAGTAGAAAACTTTTGCTACTACCAACCAGTATATTACCTACGCAATATTAACAAGAAAATTCTAGAATAACGAGCATGCATGGACGGAATGATAGAAAATGGTCTGTGGGTGACTCGAACTGAACGCTACCACTTTCTGCTTCTAGTTGATATTACCTTTCTTTGAATAATTATCGACGACGGCACTGCTTTATTTGCTTGCCAATACAAAATACTTTCCACGTACAGTAACGTGGCGCGCGCTTCCATCAGTTTTATTGCTAGTGACATCAGTGAAAACTGTAATAAATTTTAACTTATAAAGAAGCAGATAAATCCCTCTATCAGGAATTATTTTTGTTTACGCGTAACCTAAAGTAGAGTGGACCAAAATACAGAATTCACCACCACACTTAGCGAAATGACCGGCTCTTTCCTCATCTTTCCAAGAGTCTTACTAAAAGTTCATAACTTAGTTAGAAACCCTAATATCTCAAAAACCTTGCATAGTGGACCCCATTTGAAGGGGCTTCGAAATTTCAAAGCAGTAGGACTTATGGAGTTGCAAGTTAAAAAGTCGGTGTTGAAACTATAACTAGAAATCACCTGTCAGAAGAAATACACTTTATATAAGTTTATTAATAAAAAAAAAGCTTCTTAAATCTATACGATGCAAACATCAGCTCTAAACTTCCTGATAAAAAAAAATGACATTGAACCTCATATTGTATGAAAACTGTAAACAAATACAAAACTATTTGTGAAGCAACACTGCGCCATTACATTTACAAACGGTATTCAGCTTCTTTTTTTCTTTGTAACAAAGACAATTTATACATGAAAGTAACCTGAGAGAGGCCAATATGCAAAAGAAAAAAATTACATCGGGAAAATTTAATAACCACCCAACCAATGTTTTTCAATTTCTTTTAATGTTGCTATATGCTCTTGAAAGACATCTACTTTAACAAAAAAGGAAAATAAAAATAAAAGCATATTTCGGAAATCGCACTAGTCGCCAAACAAACTTTTTCCTTGAACCAACAGTATGCACTGTTAAAATGAAAAAGCAGCGAAACTAGGAAGAAATATGGCTAGATATATCGAACGTATGTATCCGTTCTTTAAGTATGAACATATTATAACTGAATCGTTGCGCTATGCTGAGAGCTCGATCTGTTAAGGATAGAACATCCACAAGCTGCGGAAGCAAACACTCTGCTATGCTAACTGTTAAGCCCTGGGCACCTGGAAATAATGTGCATCAGAATCTGAAAATCAAGAAACTTCACAGTTCGTTGGAAATTAGAGTAAGTTAGTACTCATCATACAAGCCCCAAATTAATAATTTCACTAATTAGCTAGACAAAATGTCAATTTGCTACTAGAAAAAACTCTAAATCCAGAAATCCAGATTACCTGTACTATACATACAACTGAATTCTTGTAACGTTAAGATTAAAACAGTGGTGAAAAATGACCTACATAAAAAAATGTTCGTTTTAAACAGTACTGATTTAATGGAGAAAAGTAAATGATAAACTCTCACTACCTCAATGTCTTACAAGAACACACCTTCTCAAACCTAATTTATATAAGAAATATTTCGAAAACAGTACCATTTGCTCTCGGTGTGACTTGATAGGCAGCACAAACAAGGCGATTTCCACTTATATAATATGAGAAAACCAAATCAGACGGTAGTGGAGGATTGAAACTCCGTGTTACAGCGGAATTACATAGCTCCAACAATGTGTGTTTTTCGGGCATGCACAATGTTGAACGTGCCTGCCTGATTAGGTTTATTACCTACCAAAATAAAATTATAGGAACGTCCTGCTAAATAACAATGATGCTCATGGAATGAAAAGGGGAAGATTTGAAATCATAGAGTTAAGGTTAAAAACTATAACGAACTGGATTCATTTTTACTTAAATCGAAAATAATGGTAAAAAAAAAAGTAAACTCTACCTTAGCAGAGATACTGATAATAGTGGATGACATCTTGCCAATATCAACAGACGGAATCCGCCTAATCCTTTTTAGTCCCTGAAAAATCGTTAAAGTAGTTGAAATGCTAATTATTTATGTTTAGTACTACTAAAAATCACAAAATTAAGAGCATAAAGAGTTGACCAGAATAACTGTGCTCAGAGCCTGAACAAAGTAATTATCCGCATCCTGCAGCTGTTGTAATTTCCACTGCACATCTGGTTGTGCGGTAGCACGATAAACACCACCAGGCATTTTCGGATATTTTATTGTCACCTGAATTGAATTTAATTTTAAAAACTCACGAGTTTCGAAGTTTATGCAAGCGAAGTAAAAACTTGTGAGAATACCAAAGTCTAAAATTTTCTTCTACTTTTGAAAATATGATTCGCCACCGTGCTACCTCAGTTTGTATAATACTTTCCCCAAGCAGTATAACAGAACATTTGAATGCTTCTGCTCCTGTTCGCTGTACCAAAGAAAGCTTTTCTGTCGTCGGATTCGATGCATCCAACTCAATGGATGAATTCACTTTAGCAGAGAGATTCATCCTTTTACAAATTGTCCGTAAAATATTTTCGAACTAAAATTTCCAAAATTAAAATGAATAAACTATTATGTAAGATGGAAAGTAAAAAAAAGTCAACTGAAAATTATTTTGGAAATTTTTACCTCAAATGTTAATACAAATACCCAAAAAGATCGAGCTTGTTGAATAGTTAAGGATCATCATTTTGAAAATGTGTCGAGCATCAGACATCATGTTGGAACAGAAGCTCTTTTATGCTCATACCTTCATAAAAATTCCGGCTACTTCTAAATCATGATACCATTGCTGTTCAGCCAATAACCCACGGTGTATCAATAACGCTTGTTCTCCTTTCGATTCGTTACAGCTTCTATCCATACCATCACAATCATCTTGATTTGGCTGTAGGCAGACAGTTTCACTAATAACATCTGCTTCACTGATCGTGACCTTTTCTGGTATGCTCATCTGGAATCATTACTACTGAAGTATCATAAAGTTCTCATCACATGCTGGATTCTAAGCAGGACTAGAAAAAGCATATCTGGCGTTAATTCAGATTCTTACAATCCTCCTAGGAAACTTAGCAGCGAACAACTAGTGAGTAACTGGTTACTCCTCACCACTCATCCACAGAAACAAATGACAAGCATCAACAACGAGTCAACCTGGAGAACGTCTAAATCAGACTTGCCTAAAATTGTACTGCTTAATCTTACTTGATTTTACTTTCAGACATTGGTGACTTCTGACTTCATGAGCTTTGCGGGGACACCGTGCAACGTTTATGGATCGATCGTATGATATCCGATCAACAAGGAAGACATTTCAGTCATCTCCTTATCTCTGTTACTGATTTAAACAGAAAGCAGAGTATTAAAGCAATACATGTCACACTCCCGGAAAAACAGGCACGGCCGCGAGATTCAGGTCATTGGGAGGGGGCTAATTAATTAACTGGTGCTAATTGCCTCACTGCTAGAGTTCCACTGCGAAACTAGCACATCAGCTTCCATTGATGTTGTTCACATCACCACCGTCTATCCCTGTCTCCTTTGTGACAGTATTCACATTCCTAGCGACCAGTCTCTTCTTCTCCCCCCATGAGAGTTAGGGGGTCATTTCGATCTTTCGTGATTTAAGCAGTTTATTAGCCAAGTGATGTACAGAAGCACAAGTACCGGTAAAAGTTGGAACGTGGCACTCACTTGTCGCAATTCCAGCCCTAAAGAGAGCGGGCAGTAGCTGAAGCCGGAATTCTGTGACTCTGTTTGATCTGTTTTATTTCAGTTACATCCATTCACACATTCTACATACGGAATACATTTCAAGACGATGTCGTTACCTGTAGTATTTGCTGTATGTACATTTTTCTCCGTCCAGATTTTAATGCAATCTTTGTGACTGTTATTTTTCTGCATCAGTGATAGAATCTGTCGTCGATATAGCATATGCAAATTATACTAGAAAAAGTGCTAGTCTGGTCTTGAAAGGAATTTCATCGTTAACTTCTTGGCGTTCTATTAAGGAAAAGAATTCGGTTAATAGAATTGCTTGCCCGTTTTTTTTAGAATCTGCCAAGCCTTCAACACTGCGAACATTAGTAGGATATCTTCTATCAATTGTTGTTGCCATTACTTCAATAATTACTTAGTTTTTAGTTCATTATGCATTTATAAGAAAAAAGTTGTTATTTAGAATTCTTTTGAAAGATTAATTTTTACTTTAGGTCAAAATTCTGAGAAATTACATTTGCTGATTTTATTAAACCAACTATTTGTCATTTTTTGTAGGTGACAGGAGCAAACAAAGGAATTGGTTATGGGATCGTGAAAGGTCTTGCTGAGAAAGTGCACGGTGGAATCATTTACCTTACCGGTATTATTTTTACAACAAATATTTACAAATTTTTGTAAATTAGCAGCTGAGGAAACAAGATAACACATCAATAGTTTTCCCCACCTATATTTATTTGTTTTCCCGAGTGTGCATTTTCTATTTTAATTGTGGAAATTCTTATATTTCTCCTCACATCTAATTTACCTTAATCAAGAGTTGCATCATTTCTCTACATTTTTTTACAGCGAGAAACGATAAGTTGGGCACTGAATCGTTGCGTAAACTTATCAAAGAGTTGGGTGATAAGCGTCGCTCTGAAATTAATTTTCATCAGCTAGATATCACCAGCCGTAATAGTTGCGAGAATTTTGCCTCCTTTTTGAAAAAAGAGCATGGTGGATTGGATGTACTGATTAACAATGCAGGGATTGCTTTCAGAGTAACATTTTCTATAGTAATTTTTGTTTTGAATTAAATCATATCACTACAGAAATACAGTTATGCTATAGTTTGTTGCCTATCTTGCTTCTATATAACTTGTATATATTTTAAAGTGATTTAGTTGCAAGAAATATCAGTAACTCTTTTAAAAGTGAGAGGTTCGCTGGGCTTACCAAAAAAAAAGTGATTTAGTATGAAGCAACCGAACCACCAGAAGAGCAGGCTCGTATAACAATAGGTGTCAATTACGAAGGTACTAAACAAGTCTCCAATATATTGTTTCCCTTGATTCGAGATGGTGGGAGGTAACTTTTTCCAATATTGATGCAGTATAATCACCAGCTTTCTATTTTGTTATGTAATTTAGTCACATTAATCTTTATTTTTCCAGGTTTAACATAATTCTCTCTTCAGAGTGGTTAATGTAAGTAGTTCAGAAGGCGTCATAGCTGGACGTTATAGCGATGAAATTATTGCGATGCTTACCAGTCCTTCGTTAACTATTGCTGATATCGACAAGTTCACTCAAGATTACATTAAGTAAGGTTTTAAATGATAGTGGTTGCCTTATTTCGGATCACAGTCTCATAGTTAGTATAAAGGGGCAGTTGAAAAGAAAAAGAATTAAGCTTGATGAAAAAGAATTGATTTGAAGAGATCTTGCTAATTCATTCCAGGGCTTGCGTTGAAAATAAACGCAAAGAAAATGGCTTCCCTCCTTCAGCATACAAAGTGTCGAAAGCTGCGGAGATAGCACTAACATTCATTCAAGCAAAAGAACTAAAACCTCGGAATATCTTGGTAAATGCGGTCAGTAAATTTCTCTGCATATTTTGTCCAGAAGAGGAACAGTTTGAGGCGGTTTTTCTTTGTCTAGACTTGATAATTTCTTTCTCTGATATTTTTGGCTTCGTATCAGTAGTTACCCTCAACTCCTTGTTGAACAGAGATTTTTGCAGTGTCACCCCGGATACGTTAAAACCGATATGACAAGTGATCGCGCACCGCTAACAATTGAGGAGGGCGCTGACACACCGATATATTTAGCGACACTGGAAGGCAATGAGCCTACTGGAAAATTTTTTTATAAGAGAAAAGTAATTGATTGGAATGTTCCATTTGTCAGCAGTTGATCTATAGAGTTTTTTTTTTTTTTTTTCTTTGAAAGTATCATGTTGTTTTAAGTTTTTATCACCTGATTTTTTTCTTGTTCAATTGTTCTTCTGTGGTAACACTGAGCTAATTGGACGTAAGTACGGAAATAAGAGTAGTAGAGGTGGTTTCATTACCTTCAAATATTACAGTATATAAATGAAGACCCGTGTTAATGGATTTTTGTTGAAAATATTTATCCAGCTAATGATATATCTTAATTAAGGCCGATTCAGAACTCCTTTATGCTGTAAGCTCTTTTTAGATGATTTTGATGGTACTGCTGTCACGTAAGAAAATCAGAATAAAAAATGATCTGATTTAAACTTCCTCTTCCATCAACCTTTAAACTGATAAAATTTAATAAAATCTGTGCTTAATTGCATTTTCTTGAACTGGAAAGCTAATATGCTTGAAGTTATCATTAAGCTTATCATTCAGAGTTTGAAAATAAGAGAAACTCATACACTTGCTGGAAGAGATATATATCCCAGAAGAAGGAAAAATTTTAATTACTTATTCACCGTTTAGTGAGTATCGTATTAATAATCCATGCTAATACTCTTATACAGTAAGTGCATTTTAAATGTAGCGAAACCGATTGTACACTTAAATGAGGCCGAAAAAAAAAGTTTTTTGTTTCTCAGTAATAATGGTACGCTTTAAATTCATTTAAAAAACAAAAAAAAAAAAAAAAAAAAAACGAAAAAGAAAAAAACAGCCTTTGATGTAATATTAAGCAGTCGAGTTTTAACAGAACTTTGATCAGTGTCACTTCTTCCTTTTCCTCTCAATAATCTTTTCCACGAACGTTTTGCAATCC